>JARYGA010043773.1:0-57564 GCA_030545235.1 Helianthus tuberosus
ACCATATATAACAAGAAAATTACACTAGTTTATAAATAAACAATTTGTTCACAGAACTACAAAATCAAATAAGTTTAGAATTTAATTTAAAAAAACAGCAGAGAACATCTACAATAATATGGGAGTGTTGAAAACATTAAAACAGCTGAGAGGTGAAACAATTTTAATAATATGAGAGTGCTGAACAAATGCAGCTAGCAAAAAAAACGTAATGTAAAAACGATACAAGGAAGTATAGAACAAAAACAAACGTTAAAATAACAAAAAGAACTTCCATTAAGAAAGCAATCCATGATACAAACACAACCTACGTACGCCCAATCAACTGCAAAGTACAAGCCTCAAAGCACAAAACAATTGGGATGGGTTTTTAAGTGTTCTTGTAACAGGGTCACAAGTTCTAACATGTGAGTTTAGCGTTGTAAAACACCATATAAAACAAGAAAATTACCATAGTTTATAACTTAAACAACCCCTTCGTAATACTACAAAATCAGATAAGTTTAGAAGTCAAGTTATTACATTATATTAAGAAAAATTGCATCACCAAGAAATAAAAGTTATATAAAACATAGTCAAAATCATAAAAAAAATATATCAAAAGAAAAAACTTTATCAAGAAAGCAATTCACGTTACAATAGCAACCTTCGTCACCCAACCAACCGCAAAGTACAAGCCTCAAAGTACAAAGACATGTTGAATTCGGTTCTTAGGTGCTCTGGTAATGGAATTCCTATTTCTCGAAGTGAGTTCAGTCTTGTAAAATACAATATAAAAATGTCAAACCATAAAGCTATTAAAATATGTAAAAAAAAATCTCATTACCAATAAATAAATAAAAAATATGATAGTAACAAAGTAAAAATCATCAAAAAGATCAAAAGAGAGAACTTTATCAAGAGAGCAATTCATTTTACAGTAGCTACCTTCGTCACCAATCAACCGCAAAGTACAAGCCTTAAAGTACAATGACAGGTTAAAATGGGGTTTTAGGCGCTCCGGTAACAGTGTTGCTATTTCTCGAAGTGAGCTCAGTCTTGTTAAAAACCAAGTAAAAACAACAATAAAAGAACAACAGTTTGTACTTCACAAAACTATAAAATCAAACAAGTTTAACATTCAAATTCAAAAACAATAAAAACAACAGATAACATCTACAATAATATGGGAGTTTTGAAAACATTGAAATAACTGAGAAGTGAAACAATTTCAACAATACGGGAGTGCCAAAAAAAAGAAAACGTAAAATCAAACGAATTCAGGTAAGTAATAGAACAAACAAACCTGAAAATAACAGAAAGAACTTCCAATAAGAAAGCAATCCAAGCTACAAACACAACCTACATACGCCCAATCAACTGCAAAGTACAAGCCTCAAAGTACAAAACAATTGGAATGGATTTTTAGGTGTTCTTGTAACAGGATCACAAGCTCTTACATGTGAGTTCAGTCTTGTAAACACCATATAAAACAAGAAAATTACGATAGTTTGTAACATAAACAACCCCTTCATAATACTACAAAATCAAATAAGTTTAGAAGTCAAGTTAAAAACAAAGGAAAAGACTGATATAAAACTATCGAACCAAAAAGCTATTACAATATATAAAAAAAATCTCATCGCCAAAAAATAAAAGTTATATAAAACATAGTCAAAATCATAAAAAAAAATATCATAAGAAAAAACTTTATCAAGAAAGCAATTCACGTTACAATAGCAACCTTCGTCACCCAACCAACCGCAAAGTACAAGCCTCAAAGTACAAAGACAATTTGAATTGGGTTCTTAGGTGCTCTGGTAATGGAATTCCTATTTCGCGAAGTGAGTTCAGTCTTGTAAAATACAATATAACATTGTCAAACCATAAAGCTATTTAAATATATAAAAAAATCTCATTAGAAAGAAATAAAAAAAATATGATAGTAACATAGTAAAAATCATCAAAAAGATCAAAAGAGAGAACTTTATCAAGAAAGCAATTCACGTTACAGTAGCTACCTTCATCACCAATCAACCGCAAAGTACAAGCCTCAAAGTACAGTGACAGGTTAAAATAGGGATTTAGGTGCTCCGGTAACAGTGTTGCTATTTCTCGAAGTGAGCTCAGTCTTGTTAAAAACTAAGTAAAAACAACAATAAAAGAACAGTTTGTACTTCACAAAACTATAAAATCAAAAAAGTTTAACATTCAAATTCAAAAACAATAAATACAACAGATAACATCTACAATAATATGGGAGTTTTGAAAACATTGAAATAACTGAGAAGTGAAACAAATTCAACAATACGGGAGTGCCAAGTACAAGCCATGCTACAAACAAACCTGAAAATAACAGAAAGAACTTCCATTAAGAAAGCAATCCATGCTACAAACACAACCTACGTACACCCAATCAACTGCAAAGTACAAGCCTCAAAGTACAAAACAATTGGAATGGGTTTTTAGGTGTTCTTGTAACAGGATCACAAGTTCTTACATGTGAGTTCAGTCTTGTAAACACCATATAAAACAAGAAAATTACAATAGCTTGTAACTTAAACAACCCCTACATAATACTACAAAATCAAATAAGTTTAGAAGTCAAGTTAAAAACAAAGGAAAAGATTTACAATAATATGGGAGTTTTGAAAACATTGAAATGACTGAGAAGTGAAACAATTCAACAATATGGGAGTGCCAAAAAAGGAAAACATAAAATCAAACGGATTCAGGGAAGTATAGAAAAAACAAACGTGAAAATAACAGAAAGAACTTCCATCAAGAAAGCAATACAAGCTACGATCACAACCTACGTATACCCAATCAACTGCAAAGTACAAGCCTCAAAGTACAAAACAATTGAAATGGGTTTTTAGGTGTTCTTGTAACAGGATCACAAGTTCTCACATGTGAGTTCAGTCTTGTAAAACACGATATAGAGCACGAAATGTACAATAGTTTATAAATAAAACAATATCTTCACAGAACTTCAAAATCAAATAAGTTTAGAATTTAAATTCAAAACTAAAATAAGAACAAGCAGAAAACATCAAAAATAATATGGGAGTGTTGAAAACATTAAAACAACTGAGAAGTGAAACAACTTCAATAATATGAGAGTGCTGAACAAACGAGGCTAGCAAAAAAAACGTAAAATCAAAAAGATTCAGGAAGGTATAGAACAATAACAAACGTCAAAACAACAGAAAGAACTTCCATCGAGAAAGCAATACATGCTACAAACACAACATACATACGCCCAATCAACTGCAAAGTACAAGCCTCAAAGCACATAACAATTGGAATGGGTTTTTAAGTGTTCTTGTAACAAGATCACAAGTTCTCACATGTGAGTTCAGTATTATAAAACACCATACAAAACAAGAAAATTCACAAAACTACAAAATCAAATAAGTTTAGAAGTCAAGTTCAAAACAAAGGAAAAGACTGAAAAAACAAGAGAAAATAGTTGCGATTTGTTTAAAAAATCTAAAAAAGATCTATATTATCTTTACAAACCCTGCAGATCTGTTCACTAATCAACCCAGAAAATTAACAAATTCAAAAGATCAAGACTATCGTAAACCATTGCGGAAGAAACTTGCCTGTTAATTAATTCTACGGCAGACCAAGAACACGTCAGATGATCGTCAAATTCCATGATTGGAAAACCTTAAACTCGCAATTCTCACAAAACCCTGAAAATTCTTGTTTATTTCAAAACAAATCAAAGATCAACTGATGTATGGTGCGATTCTGTAACGTACAATGGAAAGGAAGAAGGATAAACTGGTTGACGTACCTGGTGATTCTCGACGACATCAAGTTGATTGAAAAACCCTAAATACTCCAAGAGGGGTTTTTAAGTTCAGACATCTGAAAAAGCCGATGTATGCAATTGAGAAACCCTAAACCCGCAATTATTGTTTTATCTAAAGAAAACAAACGCTCTTTAATCAAACAACAGGGTTCGGGTGATTTAGGATCTAGGGTTCATAAATATAAATATGATGAAAGAGGCGCTTGATTAACGATTGTGCGCGAATACTTAGCACGACCGTTGGAGTATGGCGAGTGGCAAAGCAAGAAGTTGCAGATAAGAATCCGGGTTTGAACCCGTGCAGCTGTCGTTCTCATCCGTTTCCCGGCCTCCTTTCCTTCGTCTCTAACTAGGACTGGAGGGATCGCCTGCCTCAACCCGACGGGACTGGGGTTGCAGGCCCGGCTAACGTGTCTGGTAATACACATTTTTGTAGATGAGTCATGACATAAATATTTGTTAAAAAAACATATTTTTCGGTGTATGTTTTAAATCTCATCAAGTTTGTAGATGAGTCATGACACAAATATTTGTTAAAAAAACATATTCTTCGGTGTATGTTTTAAATCTCATCAAGTAAAAATGAACTTGAGTCAAAACTGCAAAATTATAAAATAATACGAAACTAAACCAAAAAAATCAATAGTTTTGTTTAACTTTTACTTGTTACGTGTCTTTTTTTTAATATCATGATAGTTTCTTGTGTTTTATATAAAATAAAAGAGTTGAATATAGATAAGCGTATATTTAAAGATTTAAATGGTTTTTGACAAATCTATTCAAGTGTTTTCTAACTATATTTGTTTAAAATGAGTACATTGTATAAATATGAAATTTTCTAATATTGTATAAATTTGAAATTTTCTAACCTTTGTTTAGCCTCATAAGTTCATCAGTCCAAACTTAGTCCTTCCGTAGTGGAAGGTGATATAACGTCGGAGGCCACCATAGCGCCTCCCCACACTGCCCCGAGGGGCGCCATACCCCTCCAAATTGTTTCTCCTGTGAAAATTATAATGGGGTGACTAGATTTGGCTCTCTCATATCCACATATATAGGGGGGTTAAGTGCACGGTCCTCCCAACCGCCGGAGTGATCTCACTCCGGGAGCCGCTACCCGACCAAGCTAGCTCCGCGGTGACTTCCCCATGCCGACTTCTTACCCTGGGCGACATATGCCACTCCCAAGACTCGAACCCGGTACCTCTAGGAAGAGGTGGGTGTCGGTGGCCAACTGGGCTACCCCAGTTGGTTTCACATCCACACATATATATATATACATACATATATAACCTCATATTCACATAATCCCCCACTACACACACATGTTATATAACCCCCTATAACCCCCACATTTTACTTTATTGTCATTTGTCGCGTAACCCCCCATAAAGGGGGGTTATGTGATCTTACCACTACACATACTACACATGGCCTTATAAACAATTTGATTTTGGTTTGTTTAATCTTCCAACAGGTTTGTACTTTTCTTTATTCGTTTAGAATATAAACTAACATGAACAGATATAAACCAACATGAACACGAAAACGGTACAAGTGTTTGTGTTTGTTCAGTTAAAGTTGAACAAAAGAATACGAACAAACTTCCTTCGAGTGCATTCGGTTCCTTTATACGCTTATTTCTAACCAAAAACTCATGTTAGTTTGCCCAAAATGACCGAACTTTCGAAAAGAAATTATAAAAATACTAACACAATGGGATTTTGTCAAAATATACCCAAGTGGCTTCTGTTACAACACAATGTATCAGGTATACTTTCGTTTTCAAAATTGAAATAGATGGATACAGAAATACAAAGAAAACTGACATACAGAAACTATCATAATCTCTTTTGAGTTTAACGTATAAGAGCAGTATAAGCCATGACACGTTGAGAAGGGTGATTAGGTCCCATATCTTCTCTCACTTTTTCTTGAAGATCCTGCATCCGAAACAGGCTCACGGGTCTAAGAGGCTTGACTTGCATATGCACCATTAAAATCATCCGCCCGCATGTAACCTCCCCCACCACTCACCTGCATTTTTTCCATGTAAAATTGAATTAAAAACACTATATTTTGTATTTTATATTTACATACATATATGCCTATATGTGAAAATGTTAACTTACAGTCTCCAAACATGCAGATAAAATGGTCATGCAAGGCAGTGCATCAATTCCATGTTGCTTTTATTAAACAATAACTCATGAGAAAATATACATATTTAAAAAAAAAACATTTTAATGAAAGAGTAAATAGCATGCTTACCTGTCTTTGTACTTGAGTCTTGTAAATAAAGCCACCGCAGCAGAACAATGTTGAAATGACAAAGAATCTGCTCCACCACATTTTGTTAATGAACACCTCAATTTTGTAAATAACAATAAACCATCTTCAAATATGTAACTGGTCCATGATAAAAGATTTGTGCAAATAAAGATAATTTACTTACATGCAAGAAAAGATTATTAGAAGGATTTATTAAACTTAATTATATTTATGATATGTAACTGTATTTATACTAATAACTTAGTACTCGAGATATTTCGATAAGTTAAGGTGGGTGATAAGCGGGTAATTCGAAAACTGTCTAATGACAGTTTCTCCCGCCAAAAACTCAACCGCCATGTTCATTCATATAAATAAGATTGGTCCGGCAACATTTTCCGGTACCAAGACATTCAAAACTTTTCTGTTCTTGTATGTCCATTCGCTCAATCTTACTGTCTCAATCATGTCTGTTATCAATTCCAACTTCACTATCACACATTCCGAAACCCACCAAAACGACGATGATGATCATCGGCTTCCGCCAACATGTGGTATCAGAGCCAGGTTCATCAACATTACCGTGTCAACATTGTTATGAAGAACAAAACGGTAGGGAGAAAAGAAATCAAAGGGCAAGATTGTGTTATTACTGTCACCGGCCAGGACATCATATTTATGAGTGCAAATCGAAAGAAAATGATGAAGCAACACAACTCATAAATCAAGCAGTGAATGCCGGAATCCAGACTCAAAGGATGCCTGCAGAGGATCGGAACGAGATGATAGTGACTGGCACCGAAGGCGGTTTGTGGGGAGACATATGGTATGTTAGTAATTCATTTTCACATCATTATGCCGGTAACTTAAATGTTTTTAAACGAATAAAACATTTAGTGGGTGTTGAGACGAATTCTGGGGAGAATGATTTTCTCTTTATGCGGGGCATAGGGGCTGTCGAAAATAATCAAACAATGAAAGATTAAGGATACAAAGCGTTTTTTATACACCGGAATTGGACAGAAATTTCCTAAGCATAAACCAATTGACCTTGCAAGGATTCATGGTTAATAAAGCCGGAGATACTTGCAAGATCTTTCCCATGTTCTCGCCTCCGGTAGTAAATTCAGTGAACGAAATTACTGGGTTATCTAAGGAAGATGAATTGGGATTAAAGGAAAAACAAAAGGTGGTGAGTCTGAATGATGTAAGCGAAAAATATAAAGAAGAGTATCTGAATTCATATTTTGAGGATTTACATGTTTCCTCTTGTGAATCGGATTGGAGTGTTATGATCATAAGGGCTATGGAATTTAAGGATTTCAGTGATTGCAAGGCTTTATTAGATATGATGGAAGACGGGAAGTTTGTGTTTCAATATAAACATGTATTAGAAGGAAAGTTCGAGGAAATGTTACAATGGTTTATGTAACACCTCGAAAATTTCGGGTTCAATAATAAAACGACACGTGTCATGTCAGACAAAACGCGTTGTAAACCTGGATTTAATAAAGATGATTCGGCAGGATTTAAAGTGGCGTCATGTTAAACTGTTACCTCTGAACGACCTCAATTATAAAATCCCAAGACCCGATTAAATGTTATACACATCTTTTATACCCTCAATTCAGAATTTCGGTTCACAATATTGGACTTGCAAAAGCATGTTGTGATATCACGAAGAAAATGAATGGTAAACCGAGGTTTTCGGGTCTTGTATATGCATTCATTGGAAACAATACATAATGGTAGGGTATGAAACTATTTTAGACACATTATGGAGGTCCCTAAGTGTTATTTGAGGTCACAAAGTCGGATAGTGGGATTGCCCCTTCGAAATGCCAAAGAACAGTCAACTTTTGAGGCTGAAGAGAAGCTTACAGACCTCAACCTCAACAATGTTGAGGTCCGTAAGGTAGCTGCCAGCGACCAGAAACCTTCTGCAGCAGGTTTATCGCGTTTCTGACCCACTAAACCGGTATTTCTCACTTGTGGATGAACCCTAGACTTCCCTAGGCACTAGTAACAAGTGTTAATCAGTTGTGGATGGATCATAGACCTTGTTGTCAACTAGTTGTGGTGTTTGAACAAGTATAAAAGGCCTTCAATGTTCCACACTTTCCTCACAACTTCTCCTGCACTCTTGGATCATTTCTGGAGCTCAAGCTTGCTTCCAAGTGATCTTATCTCGTGCATAGGACTTCAGTAAGTGTTCTAATCTTTCTCTAATTGCTTTTAGCTTAGTTAATTAGCTAAAAGTCAAACCGTCGTAATTACGGTTTGACTTCGAGATTAGTCATTAATGGCTCAGTAATATCTCGAATTAAAGGTAGTTATAGGTTGGTATTTATGTGGGTAATAAAACCCCAAAAGGGTTTCCCCTGATCACCATCCTAACCAGGTTAAATGTTGGGTCAAACTTTTAATTAAAAAGTCAACAGGATGCTTAAAATGTCATTTATGCATAATTAGCTATCTAGAACATTTACAATCTGTTTGATCATTGTTATAACTTAGTAATTAGTGTAAGAACATGTCTAAACATGTTCAACCCGACTATTTCCTGTTTAGACCCGGTTCGGAACCGAAAGTCGCATAGTTTGACTTTCGCTTTGACTTTCAGTTCTGACCCGTTTAGGTATGTTTTAGAAATACCTTAGAGCTTCATTTGGACCAGGTTACATGCTAGTATAACCCTCTGTGATTATACACCTCGGTTCATTAGTCATCCGATTAATACGCATGATTCCGTTAATCGCTCATATGTTGACCATTATGCCCTTATTGCCTTAAAACGTGATTTTTGGAAATGTAAAAGAGTAGAAACTTAAATTACTGATATATAAACTTGTAACCAAAGTTTGACATCAATTCGAGGTCTAGATTGAGAGTTATGCTCATTAGCGCAAAATAGAAGCTTTATGTTAATAAAACGGCGTAATTAGCGTATAGCCTAGTTAAGCCGACTTTTTGGTATCAAACTTAATACCCCCTGATGTAATATATTATTTTGGGATTTTTAAAGATTTTTAATTAATTTTAGGCTGAGCATAACTAGTAGTCGTAGGCTTAATCCGGAAATTGTCGGTTTTGCCCTTACGGGCCATAAAATGAGTTTTACTTATCTAAACAACTCCAAACCTTTTGCTACTGATCACATATGATTAATAAATTATTTTAAGCCTTCTGGGAATATAAAAATATCAGATTTAAGTATCGAACCCGGAAATGGCCTCTAAACGCCATAATTAGCGTTTTTAACGCATAGTATGTCTTAAAATCATATTGGACATACCCGGGTTGATACCTACTGATATATGAGGCAAATTATGATATTTTAACAGTAAGCAAAGGTTAATTAACTCAGACTTCGTTTTTTGAGCTTTTCGGCTTATGTGAAATTACCAAAATACCCCTACGGGGCATAGTTTGGTTAAAGATGATAAATTTCACATATATGCTTTAGCCTACTGTTATAACTCATCAAATTGAGTATGTTTGCTGTTTACATCAGACCTGTAACTCAGTTAAACATTTAAACTCTTTTACAACCTTTAAAATGACCAAACTACCCCTACGGGGCATAGTTTGTGTTTAAATTCGTTTCGGGCATAATGAAAGACATCTTACTGATGTCACAACATATTTGAGGCATAATTAACTTAGGAAACCTGTAGATGGCTCTAATGAATACCCGTTACGCTTGTTACGCGTTCGGTTCGGTTTATGTAACAAGTTTACATAAATTAGCCGAAACGGGTCAAACCTTATTGGTTTTATCTCAAAATCCAGAATGTGTTTAGTTCACCCATATTATACAAGTCTCCAAACTTGTCGGGTCGAAATCACATTCTATTCCGGTCTTCGCTTAATAGTGCGTACGAACCGTATCTTCCAGTAAGACTAACCGGTCTAAGCTTAATTAAAGACCCGTTAGCATTCTAATTAATTATTTACACCATCATTCCAGACTAGAGCTTTCCGGTAAATTGTACCTACGCTTACTTAAGTGACTACGGCTGAGTTATTAGATTCTTGCTACTTAAGACAGGAGCTAGCTCAGGTAAATACTCTTAACTTATTTTCCCTATACGGGCTTGGAATACGGTATAACGATACCGCTTGGTCGGGTATTGAATATTTAATCTTAATGAAGGTTAAATTATTGAGGTAACCCGGTTTAATCTGTATTGTTTGAAATAAAAGCCTTTAGGGGTTAATGACCATGTCCCGGATATCCTTGACATCATTGTGTTATAAAATGGCCACGCCTTAAGCACGGAGTGTAGGCATACACTGAAAGTTGCTTAAAGGGAAACGGTATCTCACTCTCTTGTGGGCTTATACTTGTGGCGTGTCAGTTAATTTGACTCGGTTTCTACATCGGGCCCTGAACGTATAACGAACATGTAAATCTGTATACAAGGTTATAAATATAATTGTTCCAAGTATAAAAGATTAATTTTGCCTCTGTGCATCTTAATCAAAGTGTCAATATATTTTGTGCCATGTGCATCCAAACCAATTTTCAATCATTTTCCAAAATGAGTCGGTTGAGTGTATTTACCAGTGAAAACTGACGTATTTTCCAAAAGGGTTAAGTGACAGGTACTGAACATAATTGGCTGGAAGCTCAGGGCGCTAATAAGGAAATCTTGCAAGTTCTAGGCGTCTAAAGTCTGTTGAATAAATGATATGTTTTAAGATCCGCCTGTGGATCCTTTACTTTCCGTTGTAATATTGAATATTACTTTATATTCGGAAAAGTAATAATATTTATCTTTTGCTTCCGCTGTGCATTTATATATATTGTGTTGTTTGACTATTATGTTGCCAACCATGTCACGATACCCCCCACCGGGCCCACCGGTGACACGTGGAAAGTCGGGGTGTGACAGTTTATCACTGTTAAGTTAGGTATAACCACAAGGCCAATTCCACCGCTGATGATTGATAACCGAAAAATAGACTTACTGAGTCTTTACATGATTGTAGAGAGAGATGGGGGTTACCGGAGTCTAACCGATGATAATCTTTGGCCGATAATTGCCAAAGATATGGGATAGGAGTACAAGGATGGAGAATACATGAGGATAGTATATGCCATGTACCTGGATGTTTTGGTTTATTACTACAGATTCAAAGACATTCAAGGAAAAGCTCATGACATAGAAATAATGACGGAGAAGGAAGCAGCGCCGGAAAACTACCATGGACGAAGTGCAAGTGCAGAAGCAGTGAAGGATGTGACTGCTATGGATCACTATGATCTATATGCGGGAAACGATTGGGAAGGGGCTTGGAATATGCACAAGAGACGAAGGAAGTTCGATTTTAAGGAAGCCAGGAAAGCTGTCGATGAAGCCAATGAAAGTGTGCTCAAGTTTGCTGCCAAACGTAATTAAGTTTAGGGGGAAGAATTAGAAGGATTTATTAAACTTAATTATATTTATGATATGTAACTGTATTTATACTAATAACTTAGTACTCGAGATATTTTCGTAAGTTAAGGTGGGTGATAAGCGGGTAATTCGAAAACTGTCTAATGATAGTTTCTCCCGCCAAAAACTCAACCGCCATGTTCATTCATATAAATAAGATTGGTCCGGCAACATTTTCCGGTACCAAGACATTCAAAACTTTTCTGTTCTTGTCTGTCCATTCGCTCAATCTTACTGTCTCAATCATGTATGTTATCAATTCCAACTTCACTATCACACATTCCGAAACCCACCAAAACGACGATGATGATCATCGGCTTCCGCCAACAAAGATTCCAAATAGAGCCCATCCTTTCGAAGATGTTCCTGCTTCATTTTGCTTGGATTCTAAATTATTAAGAAAAATCATTCATCAAATTAAATGATCCGTCAAAAGTGGATTTGCATCTCAAAAAAGGAAGAAAAAAAAACTGAACATTACCGCACATTTTTGTAAGACTAAACTGGATGGGATCATAACCCTCCACTGGTATAGTTAGCCGAACCTCATACGGGTTATCACGTGCCGTTTGACCTGAATATACATCATGAATTCAGATGTAGAAGATGTAGACAGTGAAATATAGTTGAGGTGGCAATACTGACCCATTCGGGTTGTGCGTTATCTTGAACGGGTCAAAAGGGTCAAATAAAAATACAGCTAAAACTGGTCAAATTGGTCATATGGATCAAAAGTCAGCTTTTAATGCATAAGGGTTCCTATATTAGATTATTATTTTGCACACAGTTTGTTTATAAATGATTATACTTTACGAGAAGTGTCTGGGAAACACGCCTCGACCTGTAATAACCCGTTTTGACCTCTAAAATATAGTAATAGAAGATTTTGTACATCTGCAATCGATATTCAACAACGTTGGAGACAAAGTTGTCGGTGGACTCCCTGATGCCGCGGAGCCAAACAAAGTAACCCCCAAACCGGTCTTAGGAGAAACCTAGTAAAAATACAAAAAGAAAACTATCGTCAAATTGAAGCTAATCACTATAAACAAAATTAGTTTATGTACACGAATATACCGTAACAGTTGGTTTTTGAACTAACTGAGAAAAAGAAGCAACTGCAGTCATATACAGAGATACACGACTCTGGTCAGTATCTGAAGGGGTATGGTCCCAGATCTCGCGTCAGCACGACCGCGAGTGACCATTACCCTTATAAAAAAACCCCACCAGCAAGAACTTATCTGTGTCCGTGCGGGCACGCGCGAACACAGCGGTCGAATCCAATCGGTCAAAGGATGAGAAGACTTACCTTAAGTACGAAAACGGATGTACGCATAGCGATGCGGCCTGGCATCGCATCCTATGTACATTTTCGTCACGACAAGGGATCTGGACAACAGTAACAGTCACCAGCGGCGATGCGGCACTGCACCGCATCCCGCATACATCTCGACCAGAACAAGAACGCGGGAACAACATCAGTTACCGCAAGCAGCGATGCGGCCTGGCACCGCATCCTGCCTACAAGGCAAGTGGGTCTGACACCACAATGCAAGTGGCACTAAGAACAGTCACCTGTCAGCCCACATGTATGCAACAGTCTGACACCACAGCAGGACGTGGCATCACCGCCGTAAACGTGGCATCACCACCATAACCGACAGGCCTGACACGCCTACAGGAGGCTGTGCGGTGTCAGACTAGCCACTCAACTACCCTCCTTCGCTCTTCGGCTATAAATACCCATCCCAAACCAGGTTTGAGGTATCTCTTCACAACTCTCTCACTACTACTACTATCACACTTTGCTTCCCAAGCAAATTACTGATTCTCACGCCGGAGAGTGGTAACAAGGAGCACCCCCCACCCCATCCTCCTTGTTACGAGTCACGGTGTGTTTCCTTGTGCAGGAGATCAACCGGCGGACGATCCAGCCAGCGATCCTCGGAAAGAAGGGATTAACCCTAGTTGACGAGACCAGTGTGTTAACCCTACCCGGTTAACCATTGTTTCATCATTGGCGCCCACCGCTACTCTTAGCACTTTTTTCCACCATCCTTTTCTTTCCAAAAATCATGTCTGACCGTCTAAACAACACTGTCGGGGATAGTCCAAACCCCGAAAACCCAGGGCCCGCGGGGACCGCTCCTCCAGCCCTAAATCCTGGCCACATTGGCACATCGATGCAAGGGGGCGCATCCCTTACGTTCGGACACGATGTGTCACAATACGTTTCTGTGATACCTCCAGACATGAACCTTCATGCCTGGTACGACCAACAACAAGCTTTGCTGGCCGCAACATACAACAGAGCTTGCGCAGATGCGCAAGTACCGGTCGGGCCTATCCCGGCACCGCATACCCCTGCGGGTCATATTTTACAATACGACGGCATGGCCCCCACGCACCCAGCCTCCCGAAGTAGGCATGAAGACTGCGGTTCCTCCTATTGCGAAGTCCGTACACTCGATGAGGACGATTCCTCATATGGGTCCCGCCGCAAAGGCCCAATACATAGCCGCCTAGGCCCGCATGGAGAAACTAGACGACAATCTACAGCCCTCTGCGGCTCCGGCATCCACAGCCGGCTGGGACCCCAGTCCCACCATGAAGGATATGGCTGTACCGATCCGGACGACCATACATACGGCGGGGAGTCTCATGCTACTAGCAGTAGACCGGGAGGACGCAATTATGTTCCTCCCACTCAACCCCGCACCACATACCTCCGCGCTGCAAAGCGTCACCAGAGCCAACCCTACAGGCCGAAATCTGCGGCCGAAAACTCCAAATTCGCCCCGGAGATTGCCCACACCGATGTCACCACCACCAAATTCCCATTAAACATTGGGAAATACAATGGTTCGTCCGACCCGGACGATCATATGAACATCTTCACCGGCGCAGGGTGCAACGGCAGGTGGGACGAGCCCACCTGGTGTCATTTTTTCCCCCAGACCCTCACGGGTCTGGCGAGGGCTTGGTTCGATTCTTTGCCAGTGGGATCACTGGCCTCATTCGAGGACTTGCAAGCAAAGTTCCTCGCACATTTTTGCCAGCAGCGACGTCACGAACGTGATTCTATGGACGTCATGAACATCTGGCGTAGAGACAACGAATCTCTGGAGTCGTTTTTCGTTCGTTACAACAAAGAGTGCCTGGAGATAGGCGACGTTGCGGACCAAATGGCACGCAACCATTTCATTCGAGCCGTTAAGGACGAAGAAATGGTTATGACCATCTCCGGCAAGGAAGGCTTGCCCAAAAAATGGGAGGACGTCATGGCCGCGGTCAAGACATACGCCCAGACCCAGCGGTCCCTCAAACCGCATGTCGCAATGGCATAACCCCAAGCGGAAGGTCAATCCTCCCGCCAAGAGCACAAGCGCAACAAGCGGAAATGGGACACATGGAATCGCGGCAGCGATCCCAGGCCATATGTCCCGCGAACAACCAGCCCGATGGAAGGGCAACAATAAACGCCCAGCGTGAAAACAGGACGTCGAAGAAGGAGTCTCGGGACCGTAACTGGACCGAGATCAACCAGTCGCCAAACGACGTCCTCCTTACGGACGCGCCATTCCTGCGACCGGCCCAACCGATGAAGTCTAAGAAGAACCAAGATCTCGCACTCTACTGCGAGTATCACAAGGACTCGGGCCACACAACAAACAACTGCATCAGTCTCCGACTGGAGATTGAGCGAGCCCTAAAGGAAGGGAAGCTGCAACATCTGTTGCCAGCCGCGCAAAAACAAACCAAGCGTATCACCCCCCTCAACGAGGGCACCTCCACGGGTAAGAGGACCATGCACGTGGCCTCAACCCACATGATCAATGGAGGACGAGGAAAGCCGCGCAAGGCGGCAAGAAGACCGGACAATGACTGGAAAGACGAGCAAGTGGTCTTTCCAAAAGTCCGAGGCGGACCGCGCGATAGGCGCGCCGTCATTATCACAGGCTACCTGTCTCACTACTGCACCGAGCGATTATTCATCGACCCGGGCAGTACATCTGACATTATATACGAGCAGTGCTTCAACCAGTTCGATCAAGAAGACAAAGATCGGTTGCAGCCGGTAGACTACCCTTTGGCCGGTTTTACGGGGGAAACCGTATTTCCCCTGGGCCAAATCACTTTTCCTGTGCGCCTCACCAATAGAAGGCACACACGAACGGAGGAGGTAAACTTCATGGTGTTACCTCACACCTCCAAATACGACGTACTTCTTGGGAGGGAGTCCCAAGGTGACTTCAACATGATTACGTCCGTACCCCACTCTGCTGTCGGTTTCCCAACCGAAACGGGGGTTGCAATACTCTACGCATGCAGAGAGGTCATGTCATCGGACGAACTGCGTCCGACCAAGATAGCAAGGCCTACCCCCAACACGCAACCAGAAAAATGGGTTCTTAACGCAAGACACCCAGAGCAAACGGTCACGTTGGGCCACGCCTTGTCTCACAGCATCAGAGCGCGCCTGAACCAGCTCCTCTTCAGGAACCAGGATATTTTTGCATGGGCACCAGCAGACATGACAGGGGTGCCACGCGAAATTGCGTAGCATTTCTTGAATACCATGCCAGGTATCAAGCCAGTGATCCAAGGCCAACGCCACCTTGGATCTGCAAAGAACGAGGCGATGAATGAGCAGGTCCAAGAACTGCTCTCCGCAGGAATCCTACGGGAAGTCAAGTACCAGACTTGGTTATCCAACCCAGTCATGGTAGAAAAACCAGCCGGGGGTTGGCGCATGTGCGTCGATTATAAAGATCTCAACAAAGCTTGCCCCAAGGATTGTTACGCACTTCCGGAGATCGACGAGAAAGTCGATAACCTCGCACCATTTCGATGGAAGTGTTTCCTCGATTGTTACAAAGGCTATCACCAGGTGCAGATGGCAATCGAGGACGAAGATAAAACGGCATTCCGCACGCCTACCGGGAATTACTGTTACACAAAAATGCCGTTCGGATTGCGCAACGCGAGCGCAACTTATCTAAAGTTGATGAACGACACTTTTCGCGGTCAAATCAGCAAAAGTGTCGAAATATATATGGACGACCTGGTCGTCATGAGCATGGAGGAAGACACCATGCTCAACGATATTGTAAGAACATTCCAAACTCTGCGAAGTGTCAACATGAAGCTCAATCCAGGGAAATGCTCGTTTGGAATGGAGGAAGGTAAGTTCCTTGGATTCATCGTAACCAAAGATGGATTCAAGGTGAACCCGGAAAAAGTTCAGGCGATCGAGCGCATGCCATCGCCTTCCACGATGAAAGAAATGCAATGACTAGCCGGCAGGCTAGCCGCACTGAATAGATTCTTAGCCAACCATGTAGCTAAGTCTTATCCTTTCATCAAGACCCTGCGGAACTGCTTAAAAAAGGAGCAATTCCAATGGACCGCAAAGGCCGAAAACGCTTTCCGGGAGATGAAAGAATGTTTGATTCAACTCCCAACTCTAACCGCACCACGCAAGGGTGAGCCACTTATTTTGTACATCTCTACCACAGACAACGCAGTAGGCGCGGTACTCATAGTGGAGCGAGAGGGAGTCCAAACACCCATCTACTATATTAGCAAAATAAGACAAGATACTCCATCATGGAGAAGTTGGTACTGGCACTCGTGTACGCATCGAGACGGTTACGACGTTACTTTGCAAACCACGTCATCATGGTGTTAACTAACTATAGGATCGGGCCGATCCTATCCAAACCCTACATCTCGGGGAGATTAGCAAAATGGGCAATAGAGCGGGGCGCACACACGCTGAATTATAAGCCGCGCCCCGCAATCAAAGGCCAAGTTCTAGCTGATTTCGTTGCCGAGGTACCGGCAAATCGCATTCAGGAATGCGAGGAAGAGCAAAATCCTACACCACCACCATCCTCCTCAGAAACCTGGGCACTATATACCGATGGTGCATCCAACGAGGATGGTGCAGGTGCAGGTCTGCGACTCGTCAGCCCTGATGGCCAAGAGCTTACCTATGCAATCCGCCTCGATTTCAAAAGCATAAATAACGAGGCAGAATATGAGGCTCTACTGGCAGGGCTACGGCTGGCAGTCAAACTCGGCGTCCAACATTTGGAGGCACACGTCGACTCATTATTGGTTGCAGGGCAGATGCGCGGCGACTATGCCACAAAAGGGGATATCATGATCCTCTACCTCGAACAAGCCTTGAAACTGAAATCAAAGTTCACTTCCTTCAATATCCGCCATATCAACAGGAGTGAAAACAAACCCGCGGATGCACTGTCAAAACTCGCATCCAACAGCTTCCAACACCAGGCAAAAGAGGTACGCATCGAGATTCTACAAAATCCCTCAGTACCCCTGCGCCAAGTCAATGTCATCCAGTACGGTACAACATCCTGGATGACACCGATCATTGCATACTTGCAATCAGGTGTTACTCCCGAAAGCAAGGCAGAGGCACGTAAGTTGCAACACAAAGCGTGCCATTATCAAATGGGAGACGGTATTTTATACCGAAAGTCATACCTTGGACCACTCCTACGATGCGTGGACCCCCAAGATGCCACGTACCTTATCCGAGACATACACGAGGGAATCTGTGGCATACACGCGGGCCCACGCATGGTGGTGGCCAAGATTATGAACGCCGGGTACTACTGGCCCGGTATGCACCTGGATGCAGTAAAAATCTTGCGCAAGTGTTTCAATTGTCAGCGGCATGCCCCCAAGACCTTGCGCCCCAAGAACAACCTTATCCCAGTCACCACCGCATGACCATTCCAAAAATGGGCAATCGACGTGGTGGGACCATTTCCAGACGCACCAGGTGCGGTGAAATTTATCATAGGGCTGTTGATTACTTCACAAAATGGGTGGAGGCAAAACCGCTCGCCTCAACCACCGCTATGATAACAAGGAAATTCGTCTGGGAACATATCATCTGCCGTTTCGGTCTACCGATGTGCATAGTTACCGACAACGGCACCAACTTCGCTGCCGACGACTTTCAAAAATGGCTAAAGGAACTACACATTAAACACATATTCTCCTCAGTGGCGCATCCGCAAGGGAATGGCCAAGTAGAGAGTATCAATAAAAGTTTAGTCGAAGGCATCAAGGCACGGTTGGGAACAGCCAAACGAGGCTGGGTCGATGAACTCCCTATTATCTTATGGGCCCACAGGACAAGCCCAAAAACAAGTCACGGTGAGACACCCTTCAGCCTTGTCTATGGCTCAGAAGCGGTGATTCCCGCTGAAGTAGGTCTCCCTTCACCACGAATGTTGGCTATCAACAGGATAGACAATAGCGTTGAACGCAGGGTTGACTTGGACCTCCTAGAGGAAAGGCGTGAAAATGCAGCAATCAACGAGGCCAAGTATAAAACCAAACTTGAAAAGTACTACAATGCACGCGTCCGCATTTGCACCTTCAACCCGGGAGACTATGTCCTTCGTGACAATGAAGCCTCTAACGCAGAACGCACAGGGAAACTTGCCCCCAAGTGGGAAGGACCCTACTTCATCCAAGAGGTCCTGGGCAAGGGGGCGTATAAACTTCAAACGTTGGAAGGCGAGACTATCGCACGCACTTGGAATGCACAACAGCTTCGACGCTGTTACATGTAAACCATGTTTTTACATTCACCATGTAACCTATCGGGCCGGGCCATTCGCAAATAAATAAATGAACGATTCAATGCAATATTGTTTATTTACTTCTATTACAAACACGCGGTCCACTTTGCGGTATCTGCAAAAACATATTGACAAAATCTTCATTTGCGATATCCACACAAAGTGGTGACCACACGCAAATATTGTAATAGGCCAGCAAAAGCAAAACGTTAAATGTCTATCTGGCTGGGTACACACATACGGTTTTCACTAAGCCTACACAATTCCCAAACCCTTACGGGATAAAAACAGGAATTGACTAATGCTCATACGACAAAGGTATAGAGTATACTTAACCACGCTTTACAGCGGGTAGAGTTCTTCATACTTGCATATCACCTAGATGTGCAAAAGGCAAATGCAGACTTAGTGTTATTCACAATAACATTAACTCATACAGGTTCAAACATGCAAGTAGTAAAAACACTTGTATAAATTGAACAAAACGGTTAAAACTTTATATTCAGATAAATTTCTACACCTATGCGGTGCACAAGAGATTTACATAAAGTTTCTAACATTTACATCAAGGAAACAAAAAAGGGCACGCAGGCCAACCTAGTCCTTCTTTGTACCGCTGGACTCCGCACCACCCTTGCCATCACCAGCGGTCTCTTCCTCCTCTTCCTCATCAGCATATAACAACCGCAAGCGGTCCACGTAGTCTTCCGCATCCAAGCATTTATCAAGTTCTTCAAGGGCGGAAATGGACATGTCATTATACGCCGCAAGAGCGGCATCAAGACGCGCTTCGGTATCCACGCCATGGAACCCGGACCTTTCATTGGTATATTTGCCTTGGGCTAAAACATTGATGTGACTGATGCAACGGTTGTAGCCAGCTTTAAAACCAGCCTCCCGCGCGCGCAGTCTAATCTGCTCTACACCAGTTGCGTTCTCAGGTGTGTCGAGGATAGCCCTAACAATCTGCAAAGCACAAGCAATAAGGTTATCACAGGCAAATCTAAACAAAAGAAAAGACACCGGATACTTACATGCCCAATACCGTGATCACGCATCCAATCGCGATCGTCCTTGAGCTGATCGAATGAAGAAACAAGGCTATCCCTAGCCTCGGCAGCCTCCCTTGCCAGCGCTTCAGCTTCAGCAGCACGGGCAGTGACCTCTTCAATAATGGCTACCCGGCTCCGTACTTCAGCCTTTTAACAAGGAAAACACAAGTATACAAAGATAATCAATTATACTTGTGGAATATATATACAAATTCAAGCGCAAAAGAAACTCATACCTGGAGGCCCTTAACAGTCTTGGTTAAGTTGGTGCGGTCAGCATTTGCCTCTTCAAGAGCCTTGGCAGCATGGGCCTCCGCCTCCTTGGCCTCTTCAAGAGCCTTGGCAGTACGAGCTTCCGCTTCCTTGGCCTCTTTTGCAACCGCATCAGCTGCGGCTTTCTCCTTAACCAAAGCAGCATTCGCTGCCTTGACGTTAGTAAGCTCCTGACGAACACGAAACAGAGTTTCATTCTATTTGGCCCAAGATTCTTTCCAAGTCTTACGCTCATCAGAAAGTGTCTTGCGCTCATTAGAAAGAGATTCTTTCCAACTCTTGCACTTATCAGAGAGCAGTTTGGCAAGGGTACGAACCTGTTTAAGACCAGAAGTTGCAGCCCACTCCTCAGTCTGTTTATGCTGCTCAAAAGCAGCCTTATCCCTTTTGAGCTGCTCCGCACCCTCACGAGCAGCCTTAACCAACTCTTCAGCCTCAGCCCGCAAGCGAGCAATTTCCTCCTCCCTGCGCCCCAGCACCTTGTAGTCTTCCATAATGTCATTCGCCATTATAGAACTCCCAACAAGCATGGAGGAGAGATGGTTGATACGGAGCTCGCGGGGAAAAGCGCGGGCTCGGTTAACTTCAAACGGGGTGTTACACCCTAATTCATAACTGAATAAAGTCGCAGCGGAAAAAATCGTACCATAAAAATTTCTTTCGTTACAAACACCTTGACGCACTTAAATTCGTTTATAAGATTAATTCTTTCACAATAAATACATTTATTATACTCACTTTCAAAAAGAAACCATAACCTAACTTCACTCAATTACGTACTCAGCACTCCCGTACAATCTATCTTGTGACTCGATCCTCAATCTCCAATCCTTGAATATCCTCATGACTGATACTACCTGCGCCCACCACATAAATTCACAACATTAGTACGCATTATAAACATACAAGGTTTGTTCACGTTTACTTCTCGTTTCGTTAACTCTTTACATCCCAGCTTTCCCATCCTGTCATACCATCCATGGTGAGACTTCTTTGCTATTCCTGCATTACACTTATAACTCCAGGTACACGAATAAACAACGTAAACACTTAATCGTACGGAAAGGCTTACATACATACCTAAACTTCATACACATTATCTCCATACATACATATGTACACACATAAATGCCAACCTACATGCATACTTACATATAAATACATCTCAACCATTCTTTACGTATCTACATATACACATACCTACATCGTTACGTACGGTAATGACATCACACATATATACATACATACATCCCTGCTTGCAGTATACCAAACTCATACATGCCTATTCTCCTTCATAACCTCTTACATCCACGTACCTACTTACATGCCTTCACGCAACCCTACATGCGTGCATACGCTCATATCTGCCCACTTGCATACCTACACACATACATTCATTCATTCACACCACTTATATTCATACCTACATACATACATACATACCTTCATACGTATCTATATTTCCTAAAACAAGGAATAAATTAGTCATTCTTAGCTCATACGCGTTTAAAAACGGTTCGGACGGGTTCGCATTGCATAAACTGATAAAAAACGAACTTTTGCGAAACTGACACATGCTCGCGTAGCGCCACTGCCAGTCGCGCTACGCGGGCCTCTCTTTCTAACAGAAAGTTGCAGCTGGTTGCTGCAGATTCCCAGCGCGATCCGGTTTTACGGAAACGAGCATAACTCTCTCATTTTACGTCCGTTTTACTCGATTCTTTTTCCTACACGTCCGTAATTTAATTCTCCATCTAATGGAGTTAAAATCCAACATCCAACATACTAAAATTTCAGACTTCTAACTCTTCGGCTTATTACCCTTTTACCAAATTTTTACCCGTTCATGCATTCATCAACATAACTTGATTGTTTGATCTATATTCCTCATGAACCCTATAATTTCAACATTCGTTTATCATAAAAGATTAAGTTCTCGTATGTCTTGCATCCTCTTGACCCATTTTCGATCAAGAGCTTATTTTGACCCGTTAAGGGTATTTGCGCATATTAAGGTCCTTAGCTTACGAAAATCATTCTTCTTGCTTTCTTACTTTTTCAAAACATTACACTAATCGAATAGCTTATTTCTAAACTACTTTTAAGACCGTTTGCCCAATATACCCATCAAGGGCATTTCAGTCAACTTTAATCTCATCATCTACAACGAAAGACTTCAACACATATTTGACCTCAAACATCATGTTTAATTAATTAAAACACTTTATTACTTAATCGAACTAAGAAGTGATTACGGAAATCACTTACCTTATGCTCCCGAGCTCGTATCCGATTACTTGCCTCTTCTTGACCCGTTAACACCTCATGCTTGAGCCCGTCTCGACGTGATTCCTATACTTTCATTTCATCGAAATCACGCTATTATTAGCATACTCATTTATACATGTTAACAATCATATCAATCGCATATTTCCCACTTAACTTTCCTTAGTCATTCCTAACAAGCATAAAAACATATAATCAACTTCATATCCATTCCAACACATGTAATTCATCATGTAATCAACATTAACGCATATTAACATAACATGTATCAAACGACTTCCTATAATCCTGCTTTTATAACAACGAATTAAATCATGTTTCTTATACTTGTTGACTTTCAAAAGTCAACTATTAACCATATGTAACTATCGACTTATCAACATATACCCGTAACATCATAATCGACTATACGGACGACACTATATACATTTTATCATACACTTGATGTACGTACTACCTTTTAAGCATAACGTACAACTAATTCATGCATAAATCTTCTAAACTCATACATAACCCATCAAAACCTACTACTAACCATCATGGATCATTCCCAAATAAACATCCAACATATCATCATCATATTTCTCCTAATTCATCTAACAAGAATTCATCATACCCACATAATACATCAATCTTTCAACAAAACTGTGTCATTATCTTCACCCTAACTAACGGGTTTCACCTCTAACCATCAAATTAACACAAACCATACGTACCCCGTGTTCTATACGATGTTTCTAACCCTTGTACATGATTAATTTCATATTAACTCACGGATTTGAACATAACCCACTTCACACATGATCACCAGTCTTAGATTTAAGACATACCTTGTGATCCCCTCGTGGAGGTGATTATTAATCCGTGTTCCTTCTTGATTTTAGGCTTCGATTCACCCTTCAATTTGGTGATTTAGTTGAATTAGGGTTTGGAGCTCTTGAGAGCTCCTGAAGCTTCAAGAACACCCTAACTAACGGGTTTCACCTCTAACCATCAAATTAACACAAACCATACGTACCCCGTGTTCTATACGATGTTTCTAACCCTTGTACATGATTAATTTCATATTAACTCACGGATTTGAACATAACCCACTTCACACATGATCACCAGTCTTAGATTTAAGACATTCCTTGTGATCCCCTCGTGGAGGTGATCATTAATCCGTGTTCCTTCTTGATTTTAGGCTTCGATTCACCCTTCAATTTGGTGATTTAGTTGAATTAGGGTTTGGAGCTCTTGAGAGCTCCTGAAGCTTCAAGAACACGCACGTATGTGTGTTTGTGTGTGTGTATAGACCTTTTAATTAATTATAAACTTTCATCTGTTCCACTTTAGCCCCTCGGGTTTGCCTTTAAAACATAACGTGCACTACTTCCATCTTTTAATACTTTTGACCATACCCTTAACTAGGTTAAATAGCCTAGTTATTTATTTCATGACGTGTCATATAGGAACACACGACAATATTAACATTCGGATTTTGGGGCGTTACACGGGGTGCCCAAACCACCCAAAATCTCCCTACACGCGGAGGGATCAGCGGAAATATCATCCCCTTGCATAACATTCCAAGGGGGACGGTGATAGTTCACAGCCCAGTCTTCAGTGTAAGTGCGGTAGTAGAACTCCAATTTAGACTCTTCAGGCTGAATAGGAGGCCCTTCAAAACCCGCACCACCAAAAGCGGAACCGGAAGCCTTCTCAGCAACATGAGATTTTTTCTTTTCAGCATCCGCACACTTCAGGTTCAGATCCTCAGTATCCTGCGGCGAGATCAAATTATCATGGGAGTCCACCGTATCAAAGATCTGAGCCGCAGGTCCCTTCCCAGTATCCTCTGCCCGTGCAGAGGGCTCAGGCACCACTTTAATAGAAGGGCTTCTAATAAAGTCTTTACGAACCCCCGCATCCGCAGCCGTGTCACGCGAGGGGGAATGGGGAGCATCAAACAAAGAGAACCCTTCATCTTGCGGTTCTGCAGACAAAGCAACAATAACCATAAAATACAAGTTACAATGGCAAACACTTATAAGGTTACAAATCACTTACCAGATGTAACCGCAGTCTTCGACTGAGACACGGCAGTGGTCCGTTTGGTCTGTATCCACAGACGCTTTTTCTCACCGGCACCAGCAGCTTTATCATCTATCTTTCTCTTCTTCTTCTCATCAGCAGGTTTGGAACCCGCAGAGGATCCACCTGCCACCGCACCACCACCTGGAACACCCAAACCCTCAAGGGTGTCAGATACTACCACGTAATCGGTATATCTGCGGAAACGAGAACGAGAGATACCTGCGGCCTGCGGTACCAAAGGAGGAACAACAACACCCTCAGGTTTTTTCTTGCCGTGACCCCGCACAGCTTTCTCCACATGCTTCTTCTCCGCATGCTTCTTGGGGGCACCTTTCACCTCAAATTCTCCCAAGGCCCCAAGATTACCTACGTTTAATTCATTAAACACGCAAATCAGTAAGATGAACTTCTTTATAAGGCAAGTAAGAAGATGATGGATTATACCGTTGCCTTGCGGCAGGGGTGCATTCAGTGCTTCACGTTTAGGAACGCGAAAGTTGTCAACAATGGTCAAGTTAAAACTTTCACCTTCCGCACACGGAAGTATCTCAACCTTGCCCAGGAAAGTCGGATCAAATATCCTCCATAGGGCAGCGTCCTCTGAGAGTACACTTACAAAATCAGTAGCCTACAAAGGGAAACAAGGAAACCGCAAAATAGTAGAAATACTTACCACCACTCTTTTCCCGCACAACGGGCCTTGCCTTCCTATCAGGCCTGGTCAACATCATCCGCATCACCCACAACTGCGAGTTGTCCAGCTTCTTATGCTCAATATTCTTCAACCTTGGGAACCACTCCACCGTCTTCGCACTGGGAAGAGCAATATCCTCCGCAGGGATGGTCTCATTAACATTCCGCAAGGTCATGTTAGCAACAACCGCGGCAGCCTTAATGTAGAAGAACTTGGTCTTCCACTTTGTAATACCCTTCGGAGGGGTCATCAACTTGGGGCTCCCATACCGTTGGCCAAAAGAAAAGAACCCGGTGTTCACCGTCAACTGGTAGAACCGCCGGAAATTTTCAACGGTAATCTCCAAACCAAGAGCACGAAAAGTGTACTCAAAATTTCTAATACGAATCATCCCGAACGGACTCATCTGGGAGATATGGAGTTTGTAATACTCCAAAACCTTAGCAACAAACATAGTCAATGGTAAATGAAGGTTACCATCAACGAAGGAATCAACCCACATGGTGACATAACCGGCCGGAGCGTCGGCACCGGTTTCACCTTCCTGTGGGAAGACAGCCCCATACTCCTGGGGCATCTGGATGCTGGTCATCAGGTTGTTAAACAGAACCTTCGACCACTTCAGCATGGGTAGGCCCCTGCCGGGGGCACTACCACCTTCTTCTTCCTCTTCCGCCACCACCGGCGAAGAGGGATCAGGGTTTTCACCATCAGCATGGTGTGGATTGGATGGTTTAGCCATCAGGAATGTAATGAGGAAGACAACAGAATGATATCACAAGAAACTCAGAAACCTCACCGGAATTTCAGACAAGTTTATCGGAGAAGATGAAGAAAGCACTCTTTCTCTAGCCGGAAATTTTTGAAATTTTGACCAAGTGAGGGGAAACCATAAACGGGTTCCCCTTATATACGCATCGCAATTAATGCGATGTAGTAACCGACTCATCACGTTCAAAAAGGGCGAATTATGCAACGCCACGTGTTCAGCGACATTTCCGCTGACGGTTACCACGCGCGAGTGGCCGCCCACGCGCCTGACAAAAAGAGACTTTTACACTCTTTGCTACAGTGCATTTATTACCTCGGGCAGTGCAAACGTCCTTTCATTTCAGCACATGCCAGAAAATCCTACCAACTTTCACCAACTCACACGTGCGTTCAGCCACGTATGCAGCACAAAAGCGACAACAATATCCAAACATAAGCGGCATGCGGTTCCTCTGGTTTACCGCACCATAACCCATACCGCGTGTCGTTTTTTACATACCCCTCAAAAAAGGCAAAAATAAATATCTCTACATTATGTAAAGGGGTATAACCAATATCCGCATATACCTACGAGCACACGTGGAATATGCGGAGATGACACACACGAGCCCGTACAGGTGTGTCAGATACTCAGAACCAGCGTGGTTCTTTGGACTGCGAAAACCGCTTCTCAGGATGCGGCAAACCGCATTCCATGCAAGCTTCTTCAAGTTCCAAATCCCTCGTGTCCGGTTCACAACCACGGAGGGGACGTAAACAGCTTCTCCTTAGGATAAAGGACAAAGTATGCTGAGCAAACGCACATCAGCAACCCTGACTCCTGATCCTTCAAGAGCCACTTACAAGCTTCAAGCTATTTAGAAGCGAGTTCTTTGCTGCATACCTCAGACACTTATGAGTAGCTGCGGTGAAATACAAGTACGCAGACGATAGCTACGGAAGAGCCACGACTAAACCGCCATAAGGTTGATCAAAGCTACTTCCAGGAAAACTGCTTTCCAACTAAGCATGAAGGAAAGTGGTTACAGAATGAATGCGGACGAGTTTCACCCAGATTCCCAAGTATCTAAGGTGATCTCCCTCAGCAACACTACTTCAAGGAAAATTACTTTCCACCAAAGCGTGAAGGAAAGTAGCTACGGAACAGTTGTAACAAGTCTGCTTATGACTCTGTTTGCCCACCTATGGACCGCGTAGAATAAACAATGGTGGGCACTACCATGCCTATGACCATGTTTATTTGCCCATAGTCCAGATTCACATTGTTCGACCAAACACGGCCAACAATGACGCAAGTACCCCACATAGCTCGACCACACATGGCCAACGAGGCACAGCAACGAGGTAACCGCAAAGGACGTGCGGTTACTAGAGAGCTAAACCGCAGAGGACGTGCGGTTACTAGAGAGCTAAACCGCAGAGGACGTGCGGTTACTTGAGAGTTAAACTGGAAGAACACGAACACCCCACAGAGCAGGGATCATCGTTGAATGTCCAGTTGATAAACATAGAGCTTGAGCAAAGTACTTACAACATTGCATCAGCTGACGCAGAGGTTACAACTAGAGTGGCGATCACGGACATCTTCCGTCACCATCTCAAAGGTTGATTCGAACCCTGCTAACATCTTCAGTCACCGTCCCAAAGGTTGGTTCGAAACACCAACAGGTGACTGATGACATCAGAGAAAATCCATTGGCTGAGAATTCCGCATCAGATGGAACTTACTCACCGATACGGAAGAAACGTGACACGACTCTACCGGACCCCAGCTCGATTTACATGAAGAAGGAGCCATCCGCATGGCCCATATTCTACCTTCTAGACACCATAGTCCAGTATTCCTCCCACATGCAACTTGCATAAGGAAGAAACACTAGACTGGGGGGACTTGAAGGGGTATGGTCCCAGATCTAGCGTCAGCACGACCGCGAGTGACCATTACCCTTATCAAAAACCCCCACCAGCAAGAACTTATCTGTGTCCGTGCGGGCACGCGCGAACACAGCGGTCGAATCCAATCGGTCAAGGAATGAGAAGACTTACCTTAAGTACGAAAACAGATGTACGTATAGCGAT
This sequence comes from Helianthus tuberosus, assembly GCA_030545235.1. Classification (NCBI taxonomy): domain Eukaryota; kingdom Viridiplantae; phylum Streptophyta; class Magnoliopsida; order Asterales; family Asteraceae; genus Helianthus; species Helianthus tuberosus. The sequence goes on from JARYGA010043773.1 coordinate 28,380, forward strand.
GCGGCCTGGCATCGCATCCTATGTACATTTTCGTCACGACAAGGGATCTGGACAACAGTAACAGTCACCAGCGGCGATGCGGCACTGCACCGCATCCCGCATACATCTCGACCAGAACAAGAATGCGGGAACAACATCAGTTACCGCAAGCAGCGATGCGGCCTGGCACCGCATCCTACCTACAAGGCAAGTGGGTCTGACACCACAGTGTAAGTGGCACTGAGAACAGTCACCTGTCAGCCCACATGTATGCAACAGTCTGACACCAGCAGGACGTGGCATCACCGCCGTAAACGTGGCATCACCACCATATCCGACAGGCCTGACACGCCTACAGGAGGCTGTACGGTGTCAGACTAGCCACTCAACTACCCTCCTTCGCTCTTCGGCTATAGATACCCATCCCAAACCAGGTTTGAGGTATCTCTTCACAACTCTCTCACTACTACTACTATCACACTTTGCTTCCCAAGCAAATTACTGATTCACGCCGGAGAGTGGTAACAAGGAGCACCCCCACCCCATCCTCCTTGTTACGAGTCACGGTGTGTTTCCTTGTGCAGGAGATCAACCGGCGGACGATCCAGCCAGCGATCCTCGGAAAGAAGGGATTAACCCTACTTGACGAGACCAGTGTGTTAACCCTACCCGGTTAACCATTGTTTCATCAGTATCAAAGCTGCAATAAACAAAGGTAATGATTTTCTAGAAAAAAAACATGGAAAGTAATAATAATATTTATGATATATGGATTATAGAAAATGTCCGTCCATATATTTAACTTAGACAAGGGGCAAGACCTGTAGTCCTTGTAAGCCTTTTCGTAACCGTATTGAGTCATGCCGTTGTATACCTATGAGTCGTTAGCAGTGGGTTAATGATAAATAATATTTTGCTAATGTGACTTCCAACTAATGGTGCAGAAAGGGAGTATTATATATTATCTTACAATTTCCCATGACCGTGGATGATAGCCCACTGTGAATCCTTCAAACACTCGTGAGCCCGGTTTCTCACACGGAATTGCAAGTTCAACGATAATTCTGCACTCAAATATAGGAAATAATTACATACTATATCATTAATATGTCTAACTCAAGTTATCATGTAGAAAAAAAGAAAGAGTTTTGGCTAAGAAAAAACCTGCAATCTGACTCAAATAAAACATTGCAAACGCATCCAAGTTCACCTGAAAAGACGGAAAAAGTAATAGTAATCAGCATGGGTTATAATGAATCTATAGTCACAAAAATCATACATGTATAACCCGTTACAACTTACGTATCTGTTAATCTTAAATACCAAAAAGATGTTCGGTTAACTTTGTAAAAAAAACAGACTATGGAAATCTGACCTTTGCCAATATTATTTACTTACTACATCTGAAGTAAGAATTTACATATTTATACCTAAATTACCATGTGATTTTTTTAACTTGTTACGCAAATAATTAAATACAAATATGTATTTAATTATTACGACCCAGCAGACATTTCTAAAGCATGCCAGGCTATTTTAAACAACCGAAACAAAAATAAATTCAAAAGAACTCACATACTTTTGCACTATGCATTTGGGCAATCACCACATATGATATTTAACTGGATTCAAACAAGAGTAAAAAGTAGGTAGTCAAAAACAACACAAACCGTATCAATGAATAAACTCTGAATATACTAGACTAAATGTTAACTTCTGCAGATGCTTACCTGAGCCGTACGCCCCCTTTTGTCATGACTTGTTTCACAGTGTTGAAGATCACCATTGTAAAACTCCTGATGCATAAGAATTAAGAAGACTGTGAGTCTAAATAAATATATAATCATCAAAATATTATATCTTAGCTTGATACTTAGGTTGGTTACCACAGTGACCAAAATTCCTAACTCACACATAAAATGTAGAGAAAATAATTTCACACATATAGTCATAAGATAAGTGGATTTGATACAATTATATGTTCACTTTTCAGACTTTGTTTTATGAATAATGAACTAAACTCATTATGATACACGGCACTATTTCGCTTATGTTTTTTTAGTTACCTAACATCATCAATATACGCCTTACTCATGATTTGAATACACCAGATTCGCGTATTAAGATACCAAAAATGAAGAAGCGTCTCGGTCGATAACATGATATCCTGCATTCAAGTTCTATAGCCCCTTCGGTTCCGCCAAAGAATATAAATATGAGACGGTTTCAGATTTCAAGTCATGAAAAACCCCAAGGTTCCCTCACCTACTTGCAGTGGCGAATTTAGGAAATTTTTTCAGTGGGTTCGTTTTGATGTATTCTCACTATTTTTTCTAAATCATACAAGGTTTTCACTATTTTTTTCATTTTTTTGCAAACCAAATGGGTTCATATGAACCCACAAAATAGGGCTGGATCCGCCACTGCCTACTTGCCTTAATCCTTATGCATTTGTCATTTAAATTAAAAAAAGAAACAGATATTGCAATCGATGATGAGGCGTGATATTCCAAGAAACAAAGAGAGGTATCTGTTGCACGAGTTATTACCTAACATGAGGCTCTTTTCCTCTGCTACACAGATGTAACAGATTCACGTATCTTATGACTACATGTGTGAATCAGAAATGAACTTAAAGGTATAACACACCTGAGAAAAATAGAAAGTTGCTACGTTTAAGATTTCTCTCAAATAAATATTTGAATAACAGATCTTGAGGAAGCAATGAGGCAAGACGGAAAAAAGAAAAAAGTTTTGATGGATTTCTTATACAAATTCCGCTTACTTGAACAAAATTATAACGTTCTGAACCGGCAACAAAATAGTTGAAGCCCTCAAATTTGCCAAAACCAACATATCCCTGCAGTAAGCCCATACATATACAGTTGCCATCATGTACAAATTAAAAATTCAAAAGATATATATATATATATATAGAAAAAGTATATCGTACATTACGGCTTAACGTACTTCACGTACAACAACTTGCGTGATTTGTTCTATAACATGCGTGATTAATGTTTTCAATATGCGTGATTATAGTGTTTCAACATGCGTGATTTTGGATTTTTGAGTTATAACGTGCGTGATTTTAAAATGAACGTGCGTAATTACCTGTCGTACGTGAAGTACGTTAAGCCCTAATGTACGTTAACCTTCCTCTATATATATATATATACATACATATATATATATATATACTTTCCATCCATTGAATATGAGATATTTTAAATGTTAAGCATTAATGAACTTGTGAGAGCAACCACTTTCATTCACACATACAAAACATCAAAATGGACTTTTTGTTGTCAAACTTAAAGGAAGTAAGGCACTAAAGGTTACCGATTGTGATCTCATTTCCACATCTTTACAGAACCGAATCGCACAGTCAGTACTGTAAACAAAACGAAACAAATATCAGCCGCATTCAGCAGGGATTAAAAAAACCCATCTCAAATTACAATAACCATCAAGATTAATGACATTACCCCTCCATCATACTCAAACAGATGCCCATTCCAGTTACTCTGCATAATATCTTAAAGAAAACAAATCTTTCCTTCACTATATAACCGCCATTTAAACTCGAAAAACATCATATAAAAACACTAATATTATTGCTATAAATACATATAATCAGGATACAAAATCATAAATGTGACTAGAGTTGTCAAGAACATAGCAATTGGTTGCAGGCACCACCACTGAATCAACACTGCCTATTTGATACAGCAAAGCTGAAAATTAAACATAAAAAGATTAAATTTTTAGTTTCCAAAATGGAAAAAGACAACGATGCTCCAAAAACCACTTCACCCCCTTTGTGCTTCGTGTTCTTCTTGGAGCAGGATCCGAAACCTTGGTATTCTCCGACCACCGGAACACCATTTCATCGGTGTTAATCTCCACACAATCGATGGTGGGATCTTTCTTCTTCACCCCTACCAGATCAATAGAGATATGAAGAAGAAGAATAAAAATAAAGAGTAAAGTGCAATTTTACCACATGGGTTTAAGCCAATTGGCACTCTGACCCCTCCATGGAAATAATTGCAATTTTACCACCAACGTTGTTGTTCTGTCGCATAATTACCCCCTGTCGTCAGTCAACGGTAGTTTGACTGTTATAGGTAAGGGTATTTTGGTAATCTTACCCCATATTTATTATTATTATTATTATATAAAAAATACCTACACGTATATACAGATAGTTCTTCTTCTTCGTTGATCCCTGAAACCCTTTTCTTGCCCAGGTAAGGGTATTTTGATACCATCTCTCTCCTGTCTCTCTCTCATCCACCACAATAATCACCACCGGGCACCACCACTGCCACCGCCATTCACCACCACAACCACCGCAACTGCCGCCGCCACACAACCACCACCACAACCATCCGGAAGGAGACCAAAACGAACCCCATCTCCCTTTCTTCTTCACCTTTCCACCAGATCCGTAACAGATCGTTCTTCTTCTTCGTTGATCCCTGAAACCCTAATTTGAACTTTCAACCGCATCTGGGTGCCAGATCGCGACAATCTCCGTGAGCTCATTTTGAATGAAGCTCACAAATCTCGGTATTCTATTCATCCTGGCGCTGATAAGATGTACCATGACTTGCCTATGACCTATTGGTGGCCCGGTATGAAGAGGGACATAGCTATTTACATCTCAAAGTGTCTCACCTGCTCAAAGGTCAAGGCTGAGCATCAGCGTCCTTCTGGCCTTCTGGAGCAACCAGAGATTCCAGTATGGAAATGGGATAGCATTGCTATGGACTTCATAACCAAGCTACCGCGTACACCTTCAGGTCATGATAGTATATGGGTAATCGTAGACCGTTTGACCAAATCAGCCCACTTTCTTTCGATCCGTGAAGATTATAAAGTGGAAAAACTTGCTCGAATCTATACTAATGAGATTATATGCCATCATGGCATACCGCTAGACATAATCTCAGACCGCGATGGTCGTTTTACGTCGCGTCTTTGGCAAACTTTTCAGTCCGCTATGGGTTCTCGCTTGAATCTTAGTACGACCTTTCATCCTCAAACGGATGGACAGACCGAGCGTACTATTCAAACCCTAGAGGATATGCTCCGTTCTAGTGTAATCGACTTTGGTGGTAACTGGGATGTACATTTGTCATTGATTGAGTTCTCGTACAACAACAACTACCATTCCAGTATTCAGATGGCTCCTTTCGAAGCTTTGTATGGTCGCAAGTGCAGATCTCCGATCAGTTGGCATGAGGTTGGTGACAAGCAGTTTACTGGTCCCGAACTCATCCAAGAAACGACGGATAAGATTCTTCAGATCCGCGATAACTTGGTCAAGGCCAGGAGCAGACAAAAGAGCTATGCTGATAAAAGGCGTAAGCCTCTGGAATTCGATGTTGGAGATCGGGTTCTTCTCAAGGTATCTCCCTGGAAGGGAGTAGTTCATTTTGGTAAGAAGGGAAAGCTCGCTCCTCGCTATGTGGGTCCTTTCAAGATACTCGAAAGGATTGGCAAGGTGGCCTACCGACTCGACTTGCCACAAGAACTAAACAACGTACATCCGGTGTTCCACGTATCTAATCTTCGTAAATGTTTAGTTGACGAGGAACTTCAGGTTCCCCTCGAAGACTTGCAAATAAATGAGACGCTTCATATTGTGGAGAAACCGGTCGAAATCGTGGATCAATGTGTCAAGCGACTAAGGCGCAGCAAAATTCCCATTGTCAAGGTTCGATGGGAAGGAAAGTGTGGCGCCGAGTTCACTTGGGAACTAAAAAAGCGAAATGAAGACCAAGTACCCACATTTATTTCCAGAGTCTTCCTCTTAGATTTCGGGGACGAAATCTCCTAAAGGAGGGGAGACTGTAACGCCTGCATCCCTGAACTTTTAGCTTTTGCCAATTTTAGCCCTTATACTATGTGATTCTTGACACTTTTGATACTTGAGTCTTGAAACTTGGTGAATCTAAATTCTATGAGGCTTGATTCTTAATACTATGATGCTTGATTCTTGATTCTAGAAACTTGATTCTTGATACTTAATACTATGAGACTTGAAACTAGACTCTTGATGCTTGATTCTTGATACTTGATACTTGATACTTGGAAGCTAGATTCTTGATTCTTGAGACTTGATACATGGTGCTTGACTCTAGAGACTCGTGAAGCTTGAGACTTGGTTGAACGAGAGACTGGAGTCTTGTCACTGGCGGAAACTATGAAACTTGGAAACTTTGTGTTAATAATGTAATCTAGTTATGTGATACTATTACACAATAATACGCAACGCTAATCTAACTCGCAAAACGAATCAAGACGGAAAATGGCAAAAGGATAGGATTGACCGAATGGCAATCCGATCGGATGACCATCCGATCGGAGGGCCACTCGACCGAACATCCATCCAAACCAAATGCCACACCGCCTTAACTCCTCTCTGCAGTGGCGGATCCATGAATTTTTTCCAAGGGGTTCACTTTTTTAAGTGTTCCAATATCATACGTCTAAACATAAAAAATACGGGCCGGTTCAACGGGTCGGGTCGGGTAAGGTTCATCACATAATAAAAATACGATATAACGTCATGATAAATAAATTTAAAAACATATAACATAAATAAGATGGTCTTTATGAATTAAAAAAAAAGCATGCCTACAGTTGTTCCCTACGAGGTTTCATCTTTTGAAAACGTTGACATTCTCCGATCGAAACTTGTTGAAAGAACTCATTCAATGTAGCGAACGTTGCATTACAAATTTTCATCATCAACCGTCCAATGATCCAATCATAATATCAAATAGATTAAACTAATAGAGAATTGCAAGTCGTTATCTCAAAATCAATTTACCCAAAGTCATTATGATATCAAAACTAACAGAGATAAACTAATGGAGAATTCAATACAAACTTCCTGTGGCAGACTACATTAAAAAGCCAATAATCAATCAAAAACCAAATTCATACTAATTATAAAATCAATTTTATACGCCATCAATTGTAGAGTGCAAATTTGGATTGTTTCGAAACTGGATTGTTTCGAAACATAGTTATTTGAAATCCATTGTAAATTACAAATTTGGATTGTTTGGAAATAGAGTTATTGATGACTTCAGAAAACAGAAGTAAAATCATGAAAATATAACAATTTTAGAATTGAATTCGTTTAAATATCAATGCAAATTCATACTAATTCTAGTCTAGAGAAAGGGGTATAAACGAAATCAATAGTGACCACGACTTGCAAGATAATATCAATTTACCCAAAATCACAAATAAACATCATAAACTTTTAGAGAAAGGGGTATAAACGAACCTGAAAGCTGAAGAGAGTGATTGAGGGAAGGCTGATGGGGCTGCGGCTGCGTGACTGCTCAGCTCCTGCGAGTGGAGATCGAAGAGTGGAGATGGTGGATGAGTGGCTGGACAGTGGAGAGGATGGCTGTGTGTTTTGGTTTGAGAGTATAAGGGAAAGGAGAAAAAGGCGACTAAGGAACAAACCCTAAGTCGCTGAATCATTTTTCATTAAAAAAAGAAAAAAAAAACGCATTAGGCATTAAAAAGGGTTTTAACTAGACTCGAACATGCGACTTCAAGTTAATCCACGATGCCATTAACCAGTGAACCACTCTAGACATTTGTTTTTAAGGTTCCTACACAAATATTAAGGGGTTCCTTCAGAATATTATACATACTTTACCACTATAAATACCGGATCGAACGGGTTCCCGGTGTCACACCCCGATATTTCCACGTATTACCGGTGGGCCCGGTGGGGAGTATCGTGACGTAGTTGATATCATCATAGTAAATATATCACAGTTTATATGCACAGCGGAAGTCTAAAATATAATTATTACAAACCGAATGAAAATATTAAAGTATTACAAACGGAAAGTAAAAAGATCCACAGGCGGATCAAAATAAAGATAATATCGTTCAACAGATTTTCGGTGACGAAGCTTGCAAGACTCCGTTATTTATTCACCAGGAGTAGCTAGCCTATTTCGTTTAGGTACCTGCACTTAATCTTTTGGAAAAATACTTCAGTTTTCACTGGTAAATACAATTAACCGACTCATTTTGAAAATGATTTAAGAAAATTGATTTAGATGCACAAGGCACAAATAATCTTTTATAACTTGGTATATTTATTTATAAATAAACTTGTATACAGTTTTACATGTTTGTCGTCCATTTAGGACCAGGTTAGTAGAGCCGGTTTAACAAGATTAACTAACACGCCACAGGTATAATACCCGCAAGAACAATTCCTTATTGCGGAGTACCTTTTTACATACGCAACTGTCAGGTGTATGCCTACACCTCGTGCTTAAGTCGTGGCCATTTCAATGAATGAGCCGAGCATATCCAGGACACGGTCATTAACCCCCAAAGGCCATATACCAAACAAAATGTCACACCCCAACCAATGGCGGAAACATCGGGATGAGACGAAGTGTGAAGATTGCTCGAGACATCATAACGCTAATTGTGACAATAGAATTAAAGATAAATTGGTTTCTTTCATAAATAAATGTTACAATACATGAAAGTTGAAATACAACATGTTAAATACAAGAAAAACAATATGACAACAATTATGACATTTATACAATGTATTTGACCTAAACGTCTATATGTGTATCTAGGCATCATCGCTACTTCATTTCATAGCATCATCATCCTCAACCTGTAACATGTTTAAAATAAAGTTCAATGCAAAAGCAAAGGCGAGTATACAAGTTTGGTACATACATAGCAAAAGATAAGTTTCGAACAATTCCTCATAGCAAGCATGTGATTCAAGATAAACGTAAAAACATGGCATGTGTCTAACATATCAAACCAAGGAAACGCAACAGGCTCATGACATTACCACAAGTTTCGGGTGGCGGGTCGTTAATCCTATAGCTCTAAAATTGGCAGATGTTACACAAAACAGATTAAAACGGGTTATGTAAATGTATCAATCACAATCCGATTTAAATAACTACATACCCGACCAAGCGGTATTATAATACCGTATCCCAAGCCCGTATAACGGAAAATAAGTTAAAAGTATTTACCTGAGCAAATTTATAATATTTATCCCAACCGTATATAACCAAGCAGTGCAGATAGCTTTTACTGGGCTCCTAATCTGGAACGAAGGTTTTTATAATCTATTAGATTCCTAATGGGTCTTACTTAAGTTTAAACTTAGACAGGTTAGTTTTAAACGGAGATATACGGTTCAAAACGCATGATTAAGTGAAGACCGGAATAGAGTGTGATTTAGACCCGACAAGTTTGAGGAATTGTATAATATGGGCAAACTAAACACATTCTGGATTTTGAGACAAAAATGACAAGGTTTGACCCGTTTCGGTCAATTTATGCAAACTAGTTACATAAACCGAACCGAACGCGAATAATGCATAACGGGTAACCAAATGAGTCATGAACAGTTTTCCTAAGTTAATATGCTTTAAATATGTTGTGATATCAGTAGGATACCTTCCATGATGCCCAAAACGAGTTTAAACTCAAACTATGCCCCGTAAGGGTATTTTGGTCATTTTAAAGCTTGTAAAAGAGTTTAAATATAAATCTGAGTTTCAGGTCTGATATAATCAATAAAAATACTTATTTTTATAAGTCATAACAGTAGGGTATTGCATATATGTGGAATTTATCTTTTATAACCAAACTATGCACCGTAGGGGCATTTTGGTAATTTCACATAAGCTTTAAAGGTCAAAATTAGAATTCTGAGTCCAAGACTTTTGCTTACTGATTAATTATAAAAATTTACTTAAAATATCAGTATGTATTAAGTTTTATATGTCAAAAATGGTTTTAACTCATACCATGCGCTTAAAATGCGTAAAAGTCGGTTTTAAGCGATTTTCGGGTTAAAACAGGAAATCTAAGTTTTTGGTCAGTTTGTAAAGTTCAAAATATTTTATTTATCATATAAAATCAGTAGCAAAAAGTTTGGTATCAAAAGGTTATGTAAAACTCATTTTATAAGCAAAAAGGGTATAATCGGTAATTACCGAATCAAAGCAAGGACCCTATGTTATGATCAGTCTAAAAATAAATAAAAATCTTAAAAAATCCCAAAATATTATATTACATCATTAGGTAAAAATTTTGGTGTCAAAAATTGGGTCTAGATAGGCTTTATGCTAATTACGCCGTTAAATTAATAAAAAGCTTCTTAATTACGATATTGAGCATAACTCTTAATCTAGACCTCAAACTGATGTCAAATTTTTAGGACAAGTTTATAAATCAGTAATAAAGACATTTGTCCACTCACATTTCCAAAAATCTCGTTTTAAGATCAAAAGGGCATTATGGTCAACATTTAAGCAATTAACGGAAACATGCAAATGAATCGGATAATTAAGGACCTATGTTGTATAATCTCATAGGGTTATACTAACATGTAATATGGTCCTAAAGGAACTTTAAGGCATATCTAAAACATGCTAATTCGGGTCAGAACTGAAAGTCAAGGCAAAAGTCAAATTTTGTGACCTTCGGTTCCGAACCGAGCCTATAATCAAAATTGTCGGGTTGAACATGCTTAGACATGTTCTTATATTAATTACCAAGTTATATGAGTGATAAAACAGGTTGCATGGCTTCTACATTGCTAATTATGCATTTATTTGAAAATTAGCTTTCTGTTGACTTTTTATAATCAAGTTTGACCCGACATTTGACCTAGTTAGAGTGGGAATCAGAGGGTGCCCTTTTAAGGGTTTATTACCCACATAATTACCAACTTATAACTACTTTTAATTTGACTAATCACTGGACCATTAGTGATTAATCGTTAAGTCAAACCTTAATTACGACGGTTTGACTTTAAGCTAATAAACTAATAGAAACATGATTAAGAAAGGTTAAGGACACTTACAAAGGTCCTAAGCACGAGATTATGACTCAAGGAAACATGGTTGCTGACCAGAGAGCTCCCAGAACTTCAGTTTGAATAATTTTCCAAGTGCAAGAAAAATGTTGCAACCATGAGTCCTTATATAGTGACTTTGATTGAACAAGATGATGCCAACAAGTCCTATAACTGATCATAGATCACTCCCATGTGTCCCTATGCATGAAAAACTACTGGCTCAGCCCATGGATTTCGAAAAATGGTATTCTAAGGCGGTGCAACAGCTGATACAGGCATCTGTCCAAAAATCTGCAGCTGGTGACTCTCAGGCGGCCCGCGTAAGGATTTAAAGGACCTTACGCGGCCCGCGACAAAACTCAAAACCGGCAAACATGTTTTATTTGTTGCACTTTTGGTCCCTGGTCCATTTAAACTTTGTACAACTCTCATTTATTGCAATATGGACCCCTAAAGTTAACTTTTAAGGACCTTGGGTCATTCACTAACTCCGTTAAGCTCCCGGTTAGTTGTATGGTCACCCGAAACGTCTTGTATTCATCGGAACTTCATAAAAGCAATATCTAATATTCTTGTAACTGAAATATTGATTTATTTACAATGTTTTTGGGTTCGTTAAAGGTCACTCCGAGGTATGTTTCAACATGTTGACACTTTTAACCCTTATGTTTCACAAGATCCTTATTTTTAACACAAACGACTTCCAATGTTCGATAATTTATCCCTTAAAGAATACGAACATCGTGTGAGGTCACTCAGAGGCACAAGTTAGGCATGTTGACACTTTGGATCCTTTTATTCACATATTTACATTGTTTGACAAATCTTAGTTCCTCAAGACTATTTCATTACACGTTTAAGTCCATGACACGTGTCTTCATTATATTGGTCGTGAATTTCACGAGGTGTTACACCCAGGAACCCCCTAACTGAATGTAAATCCGCCCCTGCCTCTCTGGCACTATAAATAGGACCTGTCACATCATTCTTCATTGATGTGACAGCCTCCTTCGAACCAGACGCACGCACTCCCCTTTTCTTCCATTTCTCGGCGATTTTGGTACGTTTTACACTAGATTCTTGTTCATCTTTGATCTATGCACTATTCTCTACGTGATTCTCCTTTGAAATCACACTTTTCACCGTGAAATCTCTGAGATTTGAGCTCTTGAGGGTGACGTCATCGTGGCAGTTTGTACCAAACTGTTGTGTGATGTCATTCTAGTCAAGTTCCAGCTCAGATCTGAGAAATTTCATACGTTTTAAACTGAATCTTAACTAAATATAGACTTTTCAGATAAAACTTATGTTTTCTCTCATCTTCTTCTTAATCTTTTCCTTGAAATGGTGGAATCCGGACCCAAACGAACTGTAGACTTGATGATTAGTCTGAGGTTGGTTTGGAAATGGATTGTTACCGGAGAAGATGACCGGAGTACGGATTCCGACATAAGCACCGTCACAAACAGATGACTGATCGGACTGGGGTGATTCCCATTCAATCAGACCGGCTGAACATTGATGTGTTTACCGTTGTCTCAAGACGTACCGTGTCATCACCAGAAACTTAGAAACTTTACAAGAGTATGAACGGGACAATACCTTCCAATCGAATGGCAATCCGATCGGACTGCCGTCCGATCGAACGGCCATCCGATCAGGGGTGGTATATGTATCTTGACCCTTAAACACTTAGAATCTTTTGGAATCTGAAACTTTGAGACTTTGAAACTTTGGAGACTGCCATCATCGAATGACGATCCGATCGGACTGTCGTCCGATTGAACGACCATCCGATCGGAGTGACCAGAGTTGAACATTTTGGAACCTTGACACTTGGATTGAATGACCATTCGATCGAATGGCCATCCGTATGGATGACCATCCGTACGGATGACCATCCGATTGGATGGCAATCCGTCCCCCACCCACATAAGTCCTTCCAATCGAATGACAGTCTGATCGGACTGTCGTCCGATCGAACAACCATCCGATCATGACGACTGATACGACACTTTGCGCAATCTCGTTATTTTGTCCGACACTTATCTATTGTAATCTAATCAGGCTAAACCTAAAGGGCTCCCTTTGATCTAATAACAGTTAATCTGTTAAGCAATCACTGTGAGTATACTCGATCCCCTTTTGTTTTAAACCTTGGGATACAACATGTATTCTATTAAACTATAATACTTGAAACTTTTGGAATCTAAACTCTATCCTATATGTATGTGAAACCTGTGATTCTTGATTCTTGATTCTTTGTGCTAAGTGAACGTTTAATCCAGAGTGTGTAGTTCCGCCTTAACAATAGTAGCGCTATAGGAGATGCACCTCCCCATTATTCTCGGGGGTATTGTTAGGAGGATTCTAGTTTTCCTTGATTCTTGGGAGAACACTAAAGCATCGGGACACTTGGGCTATCATTTGGACTGCGAACACTAGCACGGCTGAAACTATTTTGTTATCATTTACATTGTGGATATGAGTCTTTTGAATCTTTTATGCTATATACTCAAACTTGTATACTCGCAGGTACATTTTTGTACTGACTCTATTTTAATACATGTTGCAGGCTGACAAGATGCTAGGATCCTTGAAACAAGCTAGGATGAAGCCTAGAAACTACACTTAGCTAATCTAGAAACTTTTGAAACTGTGATGATATTTGATGTTATGTGGTTGTGGATTCATGATGTTTAGACAAATTTTGCATTGAATCAATTTAATTACTATTGAAACTATTAGTGTTATGGAAACTCATGAGCAATCTGAACGCTTAGTGCCGCACCCCAATGTTTCCGCCACCGGTTGGGGTGTGACAGATTGGTATCAGAGCCATAACTATAGGGAATTAGGATAAGTAGAAATACTTGCCCTAGTCTATAGTTCTAGGAATCTTGACTCTTATCTGTTGTTTAAGACTTATGCATTCTACCGTATCTGCTTCATAGCAGCACTCTTCTGCTAAACTTACTTGCCTTTCCTAAGGCTGACACAATATACACTTAAATACTTGAAAACACTGGTATGCAGTGTTTGTATTTTGCACGAGATTTACCCTCAAGTCAGGAGTGACGTCCGAATCTTGATGGGGAATTTCCATACTATATTCTAGTGGGTCTTATCTGATGATAAGTACCAACGCATTTAGGGTACGATGTTGCCAAGTTAGAGGTGAAACTCACATCTTGATAACTAGTCCCATTCCTTGCTGTTTTGTCTCGCCAAAGTCTCAAAAATTCCATTCAATTAGAGGCGTGAAATGACCAAAAGGACGAATATCGTTGGCCTAACATCGATGATATATTTGTCTAAGTAAGTCAAGACACGTCACCTAAATTCGAAAGGGGTTCGATTCACTTTGGTTAGTCACCATTCCTCTACCCGGAACAATCTTATGTTTTATGAGCCTATCTTTTATGTTATCGCGATATTTACATGTGGTTTTAACTTGATTCTTCGGCTATTTTGAGACTTTTTACACAAACTGCACATAGTGTCCGCAATCTAAAACTATAATCATAATCTTTCGAGATCAAACTAAATTTATGAAGCTTTACTCATTGTGTCAAATCTTGAGAATATGAATCCTTAATCAATGTGAAAGTTGTGCTGTCACGAGACACGGTGCATGACACCGAAGTACGGGATGAAAGTGATATGGCCGAAACATGGTGGATACGCCGTGGGTACTTCCTATATATAAGTGTTTCTGCCGTGTTGCCAAGTTTCGTACCACGTGCCATGAAGAATCCGTGTTTTGGTGACACACGGGGATAATTGTTTGATTAGACTTGATTCATGCTATGAGAGACTTTTGGTATGTTATGTGAAACTACTTGGGTAATCTATGTGGAATGTGATATGTGAGTGGCAAAACACGGAGCATGACACTGAAGTACGAGGTGGACGTGACATAATCGAAACATGGTGGATACGCCGCTGGTACTTCCTATATATAAGTGTTTCTGTTATGTTACCGAACCTTCGTATCACGTGCCATGGGATATCCGGTGTTTTGTAGCTCACGGAAGTGGTTTGTCTGACTGTTAACGTGATTCAATCTATATAAACTATGAGAAACTACTTGTGTAAACCATGTGTGATCTATGTGCACTCTAGTGTAATCTATGTATGTGTTGTTGGAGTAACAAAATACGAAACGTAGCCTAGCGTCGAAGACGAAGCGGACGTGGCACGTCCAAAGCATGGTGGATACGCCGCTGGTACTTCCTATATATAAGTGTTTCTGGAAAGTTACCGAACCTTCGTACCACGCGCTAAGTGAAGTTCGTCGTTTTGTGGACTCGGGTTGAAGTTGTTGAATCTACTTGGTTAATCTATGAGAAACCTATGTGATATGTGGTGGAATCTAATGTTATGGTTAACGAAGCATGACACCGATGACGAGGAAGACGTGGCATGATTGAAGCATGCTGGATACGCCGCTGGTACTTCCTATATATAAGTGCTTCCGTCATGCTGCCGAACCTTCATAGCACGTGCCATGCGGGATTTTGTTGTTTTGTGATGAGGTTGTTAACTCTAATCTATGTGAATCTATTGGAATCTATGTGAATCTATTGGGTTAATCTATGTGAATCTATCATGAGTGTCTTGTTATGTTTGGCAATTGCGACACGTAACATGACACCGAGTACGAGGCGAAAGTGATGTGCCCGAAGCGTGGTGGATACGCCGCTGGTACTTCCGATATATAAGTGTTTCTGGCATGTTGCCAAACTTCGTACAACGTGCCATGCGAAGGTCGTGGGTTTGCGGTGTTAGAATCTATTGGAAGCTATTAGAATCTACGTGGAACTAGTTGGAATCTCGAATCTTTAAACTATGTGAATCTTGTTGAATCTTGAGTCTTTAATCTATCGTGTGTGAATCTATACGTGGAACTAGTTGGAATCTCGTCGGTGTAGATTCGTGCCAATCGTTCTACCTTATAGTCTTCCTGTATCGGTAGAAAGTGGGCGGATTTGGTAAGGCGGTCAACGATAAACCAGATGCTGTCGTGACTTGATGGCGTGCGCGGAAGTTTCGTTATAAAATCCATAGCTATACTTTCCCATTTCCACATAGGGATCTCGGGTTGTACGAGTAAGCCAGAGGGGCGTTGATGCTCAGCCTTGACTTTCAAGCAAGTCAGGCGTTTCGAAACGTAGATAGCGATATCCTTTTTCATGCCCGGCCACCAGTACTTGTAGCGCATGTCCTGGTACATTTTATCAGCACCGGGATGAATGGAGTATCGCGACTTGTGGGCTTCGTCGAGCAGGATTTGTTGTAAATTGGTGCGTTTGGGAATCCAAATTCGATCTAGATAATGAAAGATACCATTCGATTTGTTTACCAGTTTCTCGCCATTGTTGAGGATCCTTTCTTTCTTCAAAGTGCATTCGGTGAAACAAGCATGTTGGGCGTCACGGATAAGAGTTTCGAGATGGTGCTGGGCTTGTGTATTACGAACACTATGCAAATAGCTTCGTCGACTGAGAGCATCGGTGACGACATTTGCTTTGCCTGGGTGGTAATGAATCTAACAGTTGTAATCGTTGAGTAGCTCTACCCACCGGTGTTGGCGCATATTCAGTTCTTTCTGGCTAAAGATGTGTTGTAGGCTCTTATGGTCGGTGAAGACCGTACACTTGGTACCATACAGGTAGTGTCGCCAAATCTTTAGTGCAAAAACAACTGCACCAAGCTCGAGGTCGTGTGTGGTGTAGTTCTTCTCGTGGATCCTGAGCTGACGAGATGCGTACGCGATAACCTTGTCTCGTTGCATAAGAACACAACCAAGACCAAGGTTAGAGGCACCGCAATAGACAACGAAGTCGTCGTTTCCATCGGGTAGAGTGAGAAAAGGTGCGTTACAAAGCATAGACTTTAGAGTTTGAAAGGCCTCCTCCTGTCTGGTTCCCCAAACAAAAGGTTTGTCCTTATGCATAAAAGAGGTGAGGGGTACAACAATTTTCGAAAAGTATGCGATGAACCGGCGATAGTAACCCTCCAATCCGAGAAATGAACGAACTTCGGACTTGTTCTTTGGTGTGACCCAGCTCTTAACACCCTCGATCTTCGCAGGATCGACATGAATTCCTTGACTATTGACAATGTGACCCAAGAATTGGACCTCCTCAAGCCATAATTCACACTTGGAGAACTTGGCATAGAGACGGTTTCCTTGGAGTAAGTCAAGAACCAAATGGAGATGCTGCGCGTGTTTGGCTTTTGATTTGGAATAGATCAGGATATCATCAATAAACACGATGACGAAGCGGTCAAGATAGAGTTTACACAAGCGATTCATTAGATCCATGAAGACTGCGGGGGCGTTAGTCAATACAAAAGGCATAATAACAAATTCATAATGACCATAACGGGTTTGGAATGCGGTTTTGGGTATATCTTCCTCTTGAATTCGTAACTGATGGTAACCTGAACGTAGATCGATCTTCGAAAAACACGTAGCACCTTGTAACTGATCAAATAAGTCATCGATTCGAGGCAAGAGATAGCGATTCTTGATAGTAAGCTTATTCAATTCCCGGTAGTCGATGCACATCCGGAATGATCCTGTCACACCCCAACCGATGGTGGAAACATCGGGGTGCGGCACTGAGCGAAACAGATTGTCCAAGAGAAATTCCATAACAACTACTTTACCAAATAGTTAACATCATGTCCCATACCATAACCTATTAAGCAAGTAAATTATTACAGACAGCGATATCTCAAAGACGAATAACATGTTCCGACAACTCAGATTTAAATAAAATAAATTGTCTTTGTTTCTAGACTCTCAATCCTACTTGATTCCACAAAAGCAGGCATCCTAGCAGATAGCATCTTAAACACCTGTAACATACGTTAAAGTAAAAGTCAATACACATAGTGTAAAGGTGAGCATACAAGTTTGATAGTATAATATAGAGCTCGAAATCGTTTACGCATAACCAACATGTACAACGTATAATGTGAAGCACGTAAGTTATCGACAAAGATCCTATCAATACCAATGACTGCGGGTTGACTGTGTAAGGCAGTTCGCAACACATATTCACCACTGTGAACATGTGAGTAATGGTCCTTAACAACCCCTGAGTGAACAGGTGCTGAGTCCAACCTATAGTATTATCGTTGTTAAGGCAGGTAGACAACAATCTATGTGTAAACATAACAACAAGCATTCATCGAGGCACGTATAACATGCAGTAGCGGTTAGTGTTAAAGTATTGCGTAGTGTGTTTGATGTAATGTAGAATAAATAACGTATGTAACACCCAAAAGTGCGTAGAGCAAAAAGGGATCGAGTATACTCACAACGATGATGGATTGAAGGGACCGCTAGAGAGAGATTAGCCTGAACAGTTAAAGGTAGCATAAGCGAAGAGCGGTGCGTAAAACGGGGAAAAGTACCAAGTGTCGAACGGGAATCCGGTCGGATGGCGATCCGGTCATCCGGTCGGATTGACATTCGTTGGTGGTGATGTGTTTGTGTATGATGGCTTGTACTTTGAAGTTTTCGTTGTAGCATTTCAAGATCAGAGAAGTATCTTTATCTTTCAGGTCGTTCGATCGGATGACAACCCGTCAGTTAGGAACTGGTGATCCTTGAAAGTTATGAAAACTGTTAAGTATTGGAAGCCATGAGTCATCTTATCGGATTGCTGTCTGATCAGATGGCAATCTGATCGGACGACAATCCGTTCGAGTGACTGGTTCGTTTTGGAACTTGTTAAGTTTGAAAGTTTGCGGTTTGATCGAGACGGTACGACATCAGTTTAAACAATAGGAACTCCATCAGGCCCGAGTCGTCCGATCGAACGGGAATCACCCCAATCTGACCAGTCAACTGTTCTTGATGGTTGTTCGTGTTTAACCCGAAATCGGTTGTCTCCTTGATAGATATCAGATCTCGAACCGATCCTTCACTAAGAATGAGTAGAAGATTAGAACGAGCTCCGATTCTATCGGTTTTGAGATCATTGAGTGTAAAAGAGTGGGAAAACTTGTGAATATTTCTTTCAACTCTTCTATCCTTCTGAAAATGTTTAGATTTATGCAAAAACGTTGTTTAATCATATGGAAATTCTTCAGATCTGAGTTGTTCTTGGTGGAATGAGGCCAAGACTTGAAGTTCATAAGAACTCCATGATGACATCACCCTAGAACACCTCAAATCCAGTGATTTCACGGTTAAAAGTGAAGATTGTTTGGTGAAAAGATTAAGAATCAAGTGTAGATCATAGAATTACAGAGATTTAGGAAGAAACTTACAAGAATTGAGAGAACTCAAGAGAAAAGTGTGCTTGAGCCTGGTTCGGGTGAGGAGCTGTGACATTAAATGATGTGACAGGTGGGGGTATTTATAGGGTTTCCAAAAGAGGAAAGGAGCACAGGTGTCGAGTGGGTCACCGATCGGATGGCATTCCGATCGGATGGCGACCCGATCGGTTGGCCATCCGATCGAGTGGTCACTCGATCGAGTGACTCTGGAGAGTTGGATTTCGCGTTTTCGTTTCGTGCGTTGAGCGTTGCGATTCATTTCGAGTAAGCGATGCGATAGTATTACCCATTAGTTACACAAATAACCTAACTACTATATCTAACATACAATCACTAAAAATAGCTTGCGTTGGCATTTGCGATTAGATTGTAGTTCGATTGAGTTGCAATATCGATTGCGATTGATTACCACAAAACATAATTAAACATGCACAAGTAACATATAAATAACACACACACGTAAGACAATAACTAGAACCTATAATTCACTGCGATTCGATGTCGATTTGATTAGCGTTAAGTAGTTTAGCGTTTAGTTAACTTTGTCGCATTGATACTTCCTATCATTCACAATCGTAACGCGATTATTAGCGATTAATTTAGATCGATTAAACTGCGATTGTTACATATACTCCACATAATACAACTAAGTCAAATATATAAAGGTAGTTGATTACAAGTCAAGTCGCGCGATCGTTCGTTGAGCAAGGAGTGGCAGATCGCAATTAGCAATCTTCTCTTCCTTTGACTTTGACCTTGACTTTGACTTTGACTTCCGGAACACGGGGTGTTACAGCCTCCCCTAGTTGAGGAAATTTCGTCCCGAAATTTAAGAAGCAGGCGTATCAAACAGCTGCGGGTACTTCGCCTTCATATCACTTTCGAGTTCCCTGGTGAACTCTGCGCCGCGTTTGCCTTTCCAGCGAACCTTCACAATGGGAATGTGACGTGATTGTCGTGGTCACGCAAATTTAATCCCAAAAACAACTATATAGATAGCGGTAATAGGGTATCGAACACAGGGAGTTTGTGGAATGTGTGTTATTTAGAAGTGTATCTAAGTTAACTAAGATTAAACTAATGGCAATAAAAAGTAAATTCAAAGAGTTGGATTGTTTGGGTTGGTTTTAAACTAAGAATACTAATTAATTTGAGAAATGAAAATTGAGTTTGTAAACAATTTGGAGACAAATGACCATCCTAAGTTTTCGGTTTGCTTCAACAATTGTGCTATCATCCACTAGAAAGAACTACATAGACATAGTTCATGTGCAATTACTTATTGTGATGAAAGGGAACTAAGTACTCAGATTCCTAGAACGTGAGGTTGTTACCCGATGACCAATCAACCCTTACCCAATCCTAATTCTACCCATGATATCTCGATTGCCAACGGCACCAAGAACGTATGGTTTCAAACTAGAATATCATAAGAATCAACAATTTACAAATAAGTAATCACACACCATGATAAACAAAACATAGATAAAGTTTACCATTCTAGAAATATGGAATCCAAAACACAATTGTCTCATACAAACCTCCAACCTAGGATGACCATAAGAAAACTAGCCACTCATGGCTTCAAACAACATCTTAACAAAGGTTTCCATGTTCATCAAGATCAAACACAAATAAAACTAATGATTTAGAAGTGTTGTTGTTGCCAAAAAGTCTCCAAGATAGCTCCCAAATTCGTGTCTAATGATTGATAACCGAAAACAAGTGAAAAGCCACCATAAAACCACTTGAAAATGGCATTTAATGAGGAAGTTACATATTTTGGATCAGACGGAGGCGTAAGGTACGGCTGGGTGCCGTACCTTACGGCTATCATCAATTCTTTACGGCCCTTTGCTCCTGTTTTACGGCAATGCTTCCAAACCAACATAGGGGCCGTAACCTACGGCTGGGAGGCGTAGCTTACGGCCCTGAATGGCATTTTTCTTTGTTTCCTTCTTTTGCTCCACCATTTCTTCAACTCCTGCTTGGCCGACTTTAAACATCCATCCATGCTTCCTAAAACCATCATCTTGAACACTTTAACACCTGCATCATCAACATCTTGTGATTACCTAGTTCAAGCAAATAACCGGATAAAGTATGGTATTTTAGTCTATTTAAAGGCCTTAAGGGTTGTCCTACGGACCACCCGTCACATCCCCACACTTACCCGTTGCTTGTCCCAAGCAACCCATTCAAAAATTATTCAAAACCACTAGCGATCAATTATGCAAACCAAGCTAAATATGCCGTCCTTTTACTAACTTTCAATCATACCACAAGACACACCCCTTACAATAATCTCTCGGTAACAAGAATTATTAGCATAATGCTAAACCACTCAATGCGTGTGTGTGTGCGCGACAATAAGCTTGTATATAAATCAAGTTTCCTCCTAACAAATATCTAGCATGCTTTAGAATCAAAGGGACTTGCGGGTTGTAACAGGGCTAGGTGCAAAGGTAGGAAAATGGTGGAATACATATGAAAGAGCTAATTGATTTGACCCGGTTTTTATTTCTACTACTACGAAGCAAACACCAAATATATACACAATTTCTTCAACATTCTCAACTACAATCGCAACTAAATACTTTTTTTTTCTCATATCTTTCTCATATTTTTTTTTCTTTTTCTTTTCTTTTTTTTTTCTTTTTGTCTCATATCGAACTTCAACAATATATACAAAAACATCAACCATCACAAACTAAATTCCTAAACCGGGTCATCTCAAAAGGGTAAAATTTAATAGGGAGTAGGTTTGGGTCACAATCGAATGGTATAAGGCTCAAACATGGCTTTCTAAAGACCAAACCCCCACCCCTCACAATACCAAGCTCATATATGTAAAGTATGAGGTCCAACCCACCAATCCCGCACTTTCACACATCTAGACGAGGCTACCTAAAAGTCCCCCTATCATTTTCAAAAGCATGCTAATTCTAGGATTTAACAAGTATTCACACACAAGTTCTATTAACACACAACACACACCGCCACTCAAACAATGAAATATCAATAACAATCATGTGTGGCTCAAATCCTCACCAAGAAAAGACTAGGAATAGGTGTCGGTGTGTCAAGTGGAACAATATCAAATTTTCAAATTTTGACAATTTTCGCCTCGGTTTACAAAATTTTAAAATTCCTCAAAAATTTCCCCCATCCCCACACTTGGGATACATTGTCCCAATGTATGGCTTTGAGGGAAGGATCGCTTTTAACCCACAACATCAACCTTTGCTTAAATTCTCAAACCCCAAATTTTTTTTTTTTTTTTTTTTTTTTTTAAACACCACCAATTCCTTCACAACCCATAAACTAAACACATCAAAACACCACCCAACCGCCCAAC
Source organism: Helianthus tuberosus (assembly GCA_030545235.1). Classification (NCBI taxonomy): domain Eukaryota; kingdom Viridiplantae; phylum Streptophyta; class Magnoliopsida; order Asterales; family Asteraceae; genus Helianthus; species Helianthus tuberosus. The sequence goes on from JARYGA010043773.1 coordinate 50,918, forward strand.
CAAAAACTTAAACATGAATATATACAAAGGGGCACAAGATGAGAACAAGACACGACCTGATTAATAAATCAACAGTGTTGGTAGTGATGCAGCTGCGGTGATCGAACCGGTTCAAAAACATCTCTTAGATTCGCCGATATCTCAACAGGGATGTTGCCAAACATCCCCACACTTGAATCATTGCATCCGCGAGGGTTGAAACGTAATAACCTGCCAACACACAAACACAACACCAAAACAAAACCAAACAAAGCAAAACAAAACAAAACAAAACACAAATACAATACTCTACATCATCGGGCTGCCTCCCGAGAGCGCTAAGTTTAAAGGTCTTCAGCCAGACCATACCTGATATGCGTTATGGTGGTCTTAATGCACACTTACCCGCAACATTTCCAACAAATGCCCGGAAATTTACATGCCATCTCCATAGATTTGTCAGTCTATTTGGCATGTTAAAGCTGCTCCTGCGGGCTTTGCTAGTCCACTTCATGACACATACATTAATGTCTGGTAGTTTCACCCTTCTCATCTTGTTCCTCGAACCCTCTTCCCCACACTTGTTAATTTGAATTATGGGAAGAGGTTCGGTACACATATCCATCCCATCAGCCTGCTCTACCTCATAATCTGCACACATCATCTGATCTACAAGTGACTCTTCATCAGATAAAGGACTCATTGGTGTGGTATTATCCTCCACAACTTCCTCCTTCATGTGAGAATAATCTCTAATATCGCCAGGTAATGGTGAGAGGCGTTCTTCTATCTCTATCTTCAATTTTAAAGTATGACACTTAGAGACTAAGCAGCTGATTCGGTCTTCATCGGACAGGTTGGGTGTTGCTAAATATTGCTCGAGTTTGGACAAAGTTACTTCCAATACAGCAAGCTCTTTTTCCTCCTCGGTCTCATAAACATAAACACCCTCGGGCTCAGAATATTCTTCGGGATGATATTGTCGATATCCCTGATACGGTCTATAGATGCGTGCTTCCATCATCTTTTTATTCCAATACTTCGGGTTTTCCGAATACACCGGGCACACATCATAATCATAAGTATGATCGCAACCGCAACAAAAACATAGATTATCCATCCTTGCCTCATAATAAACTTCCTCGTCCCGATCGTATCCATATGAATAATAGTCATCCTCCATTTCTGATTCATAATCGTCAACGTATGATGGAGGTGGAAGCTGTGAAACATAAGACACCGGTTTTCCATGTGCCCTCCTGTAGTGAGCCTCGTTGCAACCAATACATGGATGTCGTGGACCCCCGCACAATCTACACGTAAATAAGCTGAAATTTGTGTAATGCCCTGTCATCCTGCACAACACAACTCAACTACCAAGTGTAAATCATGAACATAAAAGAAATCTTTTTGGTTTTTTTTTTTTTTTTAATTTTTATTTTCTTTTAATTTTTTTTTTCAAACTAATACACAAGATAACACACGTTGCGCACTACTCCCCGGCAACGGCGCCAAAATTTGACGTGATTGTCGTGGTCACGCAAATTTAATCCCAAAAACAACTATATAGATAGCGGTAATAGGGTATCGAACACAGGGAGTTTGTGGAATGTGTGTTATTTAGAAGTGTATCTAAGTTAACTAAGATTAAACTAATGGCAATAAAAAGTAAATTCAAAGAGTTGGATTGTTTGGGTTGGTTTTAAACTAAGAATACTAATTAATTTGAGAAATGAAAATTGAGTTTGTAAACAATTTGGAGACAAATGACCATCCTAAGTTTTCGGTTTGCTTCAACAATTGTGCTATCATCCACTAGAAAGAACTACATAGACATAGTTCATGTGCAATTACTTATTGTGATGAAAGGGAACTAAGTACTCAGATTCCTAGAACGTGAGGTTGTTACCCGATGACCAATCAACCCTTACCCAATCCTAATTCTACCCATGATATCTCGATTGCCAACGGCACCAAGAACGTATGGTTTCAAACTAGAATATCATAAGAATCAACAATTTACAAATAAGTAATCACACACCATGATAAACAAAACATAGATAAAGTTTACCATTCTAGAAATATGGAATCCAAAACACAATTGTCTCATACAAACCTCCAACCTAGGATGACCATAAGAAAACTAGCCACTCATGGCTTCAAACAACATCTTAACAAAGGTTTCCATGTTCATCAAGATCAAACACAAATAAAACTAATGATTTAGAAGTGTTGTTGTTGCCAAAAAGTCTCCAAGATAGCTCCCAAATTCGTGTCTAATGATTGATAACCGAAAACAAGTGAAAAGCCACCATAAAACCACTTGAAAATGGCATTTAATGAGGAAGTTACATATTTTGGATCAGACGGAGGCGTAAGGTACGGCTGGGTGCCGTACCTTACGGCTATCATCAATTCTTTACGGCCCTTTGCTCCTGTTTTACGGCAATGCTTCCAAACCAACATAGGGGCCGTAACCTACGGCTGGGAGGCGTAGCTTACGGCCCTGAATGGCATTTTTCTTTGTTTCCTTCTTTTGCTCCACCATTTCTTCAACTCCTGCTTGGCCGACTTTAAACATCCATCCATGCTTCCTAAAACCATCATCTTGAACACTTTAACACCTGCATCATCAACATCTTGTGATTACCTAGTTCAAGCAAATAACCGGATAAAGTATGGTATTTTAGTCTATTTAAAGGCCTTAAGGGTTGTCCTACGGACCACCCGTCAGAATGCGTGAGCGTCGGAGTACCTTCCGTGATCTCGACAGGCTTTTCCACGAAGTGTAATGTTTCGTCCACTTGTAGATCCTCTAGAGGGACATGTAACTCCTGGTCGGCCAAACACTTTCTGAGGTTCGAAACGTGGAAAGTCGGGTGGACATTACTCAGTTCCTCCGGTAGTTCGAGTTTGTAGGTCACTTTACCAATCCTTTCCAGAATCTTAAAATGTCCCACATATCGAGGCGCGAGCTTTCCTTTCTTGCCGAATCTGATCACCCCCTTCCAAGGTGCAACCTATAGGAGTACGTGATGGCCAACTTTAAATTCAAGGGGCTTGCGGCGTCTATCGGCGTAACTTTTCTAACGACTCCGAGCTTTTAGTAGATTGTCTTGAATTTGGAGGATTTTGTCAGTCGTTTCTTGCAAAAGCTCAGGACCGGTAATTTGCGCGTCTCCGATCTCGTGCCATATAATAGGCGATCAACATTTTCTTCTGTATAATGCCTCAAAAGGTGCCATTTGGATACTCGAATGATAATTGTTATTGTACGAGAATTCGACTAAGGGTAAGTGCTCATCCCAATCACCACCAAAATCTATGACACACGAGCGAAGCATGTCTTCAAGGGTACAAATCGTTCTTTCAGTCTGACCGTCGGTTTGGGGATGGAAAGCGGTACTTAGATTAAGAGTAGTACAGAGAGCAGATTGAAACGTTTCCCAAAGACGCGAAGTAAACCGACCATCGCGGTCAGAGATGATGTCACGAGGTGTCCCATGTCGACAGATAATTTCGTCGGTGTAGATTCGGGCTAATTGTTCCACCTTATAGTCTTCTCGTATCGGCAGAAAGTGAGCGGATTTAGTCAAACGGTCAACGACAACCCAGATGTTGTCGTGACTTGATGGCGTGCGCGGGAGTTTCGTTATGAAGTCCATAGCTATGCTTTCCCATTTCCCCATAGGGATCTCGGGTTGGACGAGCAAGCCAGAGGGTCTTTGCTGTTCAGCCTTGACCTTCGAGCAAGTCAGGCATTTCGAAACATAAATAGCAATATCCTTCTTCATTCCAGGCCACCAGTACCATTGACGAAGGTCGTGGTACATCTTGTCGGCACCCAGATGAATAGAATAGCGAGATTTGTGAGTTTCATCCAGCAAAATTTGTCGCAAATTGGTATATACCATTGGATTTATTCACGAGCTGTGCGCCATCATGCGTAATCCGTTCCTTTTTCAAGGTACGTTCGGCAAAACAGGCATGTTGGGCGTCGCGAATAAGAGTCTCGAGATGGTACCGGGCTTGAGTATTGCGAGCGCTATGCAAATAGCTTCGTCGACTGAGAGCGTCGGCAACGACGTTTGCCTTGCCTGGGTGGTAACGAATCTCACAGTCGTAATGGGTTGAGTAGTTCTACCCACCGGCGTTGGCGCATATTCAGTTCTTTCTGGCTAAAGATGTGTTGTAGGCTCCTATGGTCGGTGAAGACCATACACTTAGTACCATAAAGGTAGTGTCGCCAAATCTTTAGCGCAAAAACAACTGCACCAAGCTCTAGGTCGTGTGTGGTGTAGTTCTTCTTGTGGATTTTGAGCTGACGAGATGCGTATGCGATAACCCTGTCTCGTTGCATGAGAACACAACCGAGACCAAGGTTAGAGGAATTGCAATAGACTATGAAGTCGTCGTCTCCGTCGGGTAACAAGAGCACAGGAGCGTTGCAAAGCATGTGCTTGAGAGTTTGAAAGGCTTCCTCTTGTTCAGTTCCCCAAAAAAAAGGCTTATCCTTGTGCGTGAGAGAGGTAAGCGGCACAGCGATTTTCGAAAAGTCGATGATGAATCGGCGATAGTAACCCGCCAATCCGAGGAATGAACGAACTTCGGACGGGTTCTTTGGTGTAACCCAGCTCTTAACGGCTTCGATCTTCGCGGGGTCGACATGAATTCCTTGACTATTAACGACGTGACCAGGAATTGTACCTCCTCCAACCAGAATTCGCACTTGGAGAACTTGGCATAGAGATGGTTTCCCTGGAGTAACTCAAGAACCAAACCGAGATGTTGCACGTGTTCGGCTTTTATTTTGGAATAGATCATGATATCATCGATGAATACGATGACGAAACGGTCAAGATAGGGTTTACACACGCGATTCATTAGATCCATGAAAACTGCGGGGGCTTTAGTAAGACCAAAGGGCATAACAACAAATTCGAAATGACTATAACGGGTTTGAAACGCGGTTTTGGGTATATCCTCCTCCAAGATTCGTAATTGATGATAACCAGAGCGGAGATCGATTTTCGAGAACCACGTAGCGCCTTGTAGTTGGTCGAATAAATCGTCGATGCGGGGTAAAGGATAACGATTCTTGATAGTTAGCTTATTCAACTCCCTGTAGTCGTTGCACATCCGGAACGATCCGTCCTTCTTTTGACGAAAAGGACAGGCGCGCCCCAAGGAGAGGTGCTTGGGCGAATAAAGCCTTTATCAAGTAATTCCTGGAGTTGACTCGAGAGTTCACGCATTTCTGATGGGCGAGTCGATAAGGAGCTTTGGTGATGGGGTTGGCTCCAGGAATGAGGTTGATACGAAAGTCGATATCACGACTCGGAGGTAATCCGGGTAGTTCATCAGGAAACACGGCATGAAAATCACGAACCACGGGTACTTCTCCAACTATTTTACCCTTCTTTTCTCCTCCGCTACTACGATATGTGCCAATAAAGCTTGGTATTCCTTGCGGAGATACTTGCTAGCTTGGACACACGACATGAGTTGGAGTTTCTTTGAAGTGACTTCACTATAAACACACAGTTGATCACCATTCGCGAGGGAGAAACGAATCATCTTGTCGAAACAAACGATTTCAGCATGGTTTTCCTGAAGGAAATCCATACCTACTATGATATCAAAACTACCGAGTTGCATCGGTATAAGGTTAATCGGAAAAATATGACCGTTGAGATCGAGAGTACAGTCACGTAAAACAGAACTGACGGTGACGGTTCTTCCAGTGGCAACTTCTACGTCGAACGTCAAGGGGAGATGAGCGCGCTTACGATTAAGGAGCTTTTCGAATCCAAGCGATACGAAACAGTTATCGGCTCCAGTATCAAATAAACACAAAGCGTATACACCACTTACGAGAAACGTACCGTTGACCACGTTGTTGTCTGCCTGAGCCTGACGGGCATTGATGTTGAAAACTCGCCCGCGGGCTGCTTGTTGTGCTTGTGGTTGCTGCTGCTGTGGTTGTTGCTATGGTGCTGGTTGCTGCTGTTGCTGTTGTGGCTCTTGCTTGACCACTCTGTTGGGGCAGACGTTTGCGAAGTGGTTGGGATCACCACACGCAAAGCAAGCTCGTGTGTGAGCAGCGGGTGCCTGAGCTGCTTGCTGTCCTTGTGGAGCGGGTAGAGCAGGAGCTTGAGCTTGAGCTGGAGTCTGGCGCTGGCCGGCGCGGTAGTTGGTGGTGAAATGACTATACATGTTGCAAAGAGCACAAAACCAACATGCAATACCAGCCAGATGATGATAGGTACAAGTAGAGCAGAGCGGATGGGGTCCACTGTATGCACGCTTTGCAAGCGATGCATTGGCAACAGGAGCCGCTACTTGTCGGTGTTGCGGTTGCGATTGGGCTGGTACAGCTTGGATTGGTGCAGCAGTAACTGCACAGTTCTTGTTGCTGGAGTTGCTGTTCTTCCTCTTGCGACGTGAAAGCTTCGACGATTGCGGTGCGGTGGTGGTAGTCTCAGCGATGGAAATAGCTGTAGCTTGTTGTAGATTCTTGGAGGCTTTGTCGAAATAACCAGACCTTACTCGCTTATTGTTGATCTCAGCAGCGAGCAGGTAGGTTTCCTCGATTGTTGTCGTCTTCGCAGCCTGAACAAAATCTGCAACACAATCCGGAAGAGCACAGATATATTTCTTGATTGCAA
>JARYGA010043774.1:0-60603 GCA_030545235.1 Helianthus tuberosus
GAACGGTCGTTTATCCAAGACCAGATACAGTAAGTAGTGTAAGCGATGCCAAGCCCAACAATAATTACAAGCATATAGGGCTTTGCAATGCCAAGAGGATTGTGTATTCCAAGTTGAAGCTTGAAGCAAACAGCCATCAACAGTGTTATATCCATGGAAAGCGCACGCGAATCAACTATAGAGGCATCTAACCTGGTTAGATAAAACAAAGACAGATATAAGCAAAAAGGAAAAACTCAAATCTTCGAAGGCACGAGTAAAACGTAATTGAGCTTACCTTGTAGTTCGTTGGTCACTTATTCCTAAATTGTTTGGATCAATGTTGGTGACTCCTCCTTCTTCTTCTCCTCCTCCTCCTTCTTCATCACTAATGTTAATGGATTGATCAAGCCTGTTTACAACGAAACAATAACAACGGTTGAAATATGTATATATAAATGGTTTCTATCTTGATACCGAATAGATGTTATAAGGCAATAATCATTATGAACATCATAAAAAATCAAGAACAGTCATGTCCAAGTTCATATAAATTAAACTAGTTACATCATAAAAAATACATATTTTCTTATAAGTGTGACAAGAATTGGACAAACGTTTTAAATAGAGTAAGAGCTTACTCCACAGTGTGAGGACGATTGCGATTTTCTTCCATTGAGTTGTTTGAAATCCCTGCGCCTGTGACTAGATGTGGAAGAGTTCCGTTGTTGAGTGCTAAATCACTTCAAAGAAAATCATGCAAACAATTGGGGAGTAAAAACCTTGAAAAGAAAACAAAAACACAGCCCTCTGCCATCTCCTACACCTTAAATTTGCAAATATTCGTAGGTTCAATTGAAGAACCGGAATAAATTAATAGTTCAATATTATTAAGATGATAACAATCTAAACAGATCAAGAATTATAAGAATTTTACCACAAAGGTTTCATCTTAGAAATTTCCCAAGAAGATCTTGGGAAAAAGGAAAATATGGAACACAATCGGATGAATAACTCGTTGATGATTTTAGTGTTATGAAGCCATTTAATTAAGTTAGTTGGATTTACTAGCAGTCTAGCACCTTTGCTGGTTTTTTTATTGTGTTATACACTACTCGCAAAGGATACTCTGTATTTTGTTTTCACTAAATGCACAATTGAATTGTTATAATTTATGAAGTATGTGAAACCTGGAAAAGAAAAACAGAGGAACAAATAAAAAGATGTTGAAAATCAGAAATGCAAATGCTGTAAAGTTGGTCTCCATAGCTTTGATGGAGAAGTGCAATCTTTAGTCGATTCCAAAGATAAACAAATACAATGTTTTGGTGGAAACCAGTGGAAAAGAACACATGAAGTCATGAATTTGTGATACATATTATTATTATTTTATTTTATATATTTTAGTTTAGTTTTTTTTTTTTTTGAACGGCAAATTTCTTTACTACTATCGTTATCGTCTGTAGGACTTGAACCAAGACCTCTCCCCCAAGGTGTTTAAAGGCACTGCCTTTGCCAATGTACCACCACCCCATTAGCATATATTTTAGTTTTGTGACCAAAGCAAAGCGAGCATTAAAAAGTAGACGGAGGAGGGTTGTGTGTTTTTGTTCAGTTTTCAAGGGTTTTACATTACAGCTCATAATTCTCTCTAAAGTAATTTTGCACTCAATGGCGAAACTCTTCAAGAACCGGTCGCAGGACATACAGGCATTTAGCTGGGTCATCAAGAAGACACATGCGTGCAAGATGAAGGTAGCAGAGATGAGAGTGCTTAGGTGGATGTGTGGCCTCACAAGGTCAGAAAAATGAGGTTTTTAGGGTGATGTAGTATAGCGGACATGATAAATGATGAGATTGAGATGGTTTGTTCATGTGAAAAGGAGCTAGTTCGGGTAGTGGAAACCGTCACTTGGAGGGGAGGAGGAGCAAAGGCAAGCGCAGGTTGACTTTGTAAGAATTAGGTTCACCTTTTGTAAAATATAATTACAAAATATATAATAACGAGACTCTCGTTATTCGTAGGAAATATCATAGTACAATACTGGTTGCAATAACTAAATAAAATAAAAAAATATAATTATATATACCAATCTTGATTCAAGCCGCATCTCTGGTGGGTCCTTCACGCGCACTTGATAGCATCCTAGACTCGAGTATTCATCACCTTGAGTCTTGAAAATACTCCTTGACTGCAACAAAGAGCACACTAAAACGTTGACGATTTTGGTTGAGGCACGTGTTCAACACGTTTCCCTTAAAACATATTTCGCGCCTCTACTAAAGACAACGACTCTGTCTCCCAGGGTACAACAGCCGAAGCAGTCTGTACTGCCGGAGATGGCTCACGAGCCCAAGGTTACATCTGGTAATTGTAGTGTTTGAACTCATGTGGTGGAAAACAAGTAGAGAGTACTCATCTCTCTAGTTGATCTTCAAGTGTTCATCCCCCTTCTAGTATTCTTCATGTATCAACCAATACCATATTCTTGTTGTAACAAAAGAAGCACAGAGCCTACTATTTGTACAAGACTTAAAGGATTAGTGAAAGGTTTCACTTAATTAGTCACTTAATTAGAGACTTAAAAACTCTAATAAAACTAATTAAATGACATCAAGAAGCTCTACTCAAGAGTTACTTTTTTATTTACCACATGAAGATTCTAATTAATATTTATAATTTCATTAAATTATAAATATATTAAATATCCATTCACCAAATTTCCAACAATCCCCCACATGAATGGAGATCGTTCAAAACACTTAAAATTTCCAATGTAACCTCGACAGTTGAGTTTTGCGTACGATAGGTAGGTGTTACCCTTTGAACCTTTGCTCATGAAATGCACTTAGCCCACTAGCTCTGAGTAGATCTCCATGTCTTTGAACTCGTCTACCGTTTGTGTAGATGACAATACACTTCTGTTGGTGCATATGTCTGTCGACTTCGTCTTGTATCGAGTCTTGTAATAGATTAGATAGAACAAGTCACGTAGTACGAGAAAAACGGAAAGCAGTACGGAATTGACCAGTTCGTACGAACTGGCAGTTCGTGCGAACTGGACAAGAACCAGTTCGTGCGAACTGGACAATACATGTTCGTGCGAAGTGGATTTCCTATAAATAGGTGACCTGGGTCTTTCATTTGTAACTTTGTCATTCCGGTAGCGAAGCTCTGCCGAAGTGTCTCCAGACCGTGTAAAGCTATCAAATCAATACAAGAGACAGTTTAAGTGATTTTAATGTGTATTTAGCTGAAATAACATTGATACGTCTGTTTCCGCCTTTCGTATTGATGGAGATCTCTTCTGAACGACTCGTTTAGGTTGACACAACGATCATAACAAGTGGTATCAGAGCTCAGGAGGAAGAGTTCTTACCATTTCAGCTTGTTTTCATCAAAACTTCTGATTTCTACTCAATTCTTCTTACTTTTTACACTTTTTCATCAAAATCAGAAGGTTTTCACGGTCAAAATGGACTGATTTTTACATATAACACGTGAAACACTGTTTTAATCAATCCTTGAAAGAATCAGATCTAAAATCGACCTAATACGTGATCAATTTTGTCAAAAATCAACCGAAAACACATCAGTTCGTTCGAAGGTCATCAGTTCGCACGAGCTGAACAAGTCCAGCTCGCACGAATTGGATCATGTTCACATGATTTGAACCTATCAGTTCGCACGAGGTCACTTGTTTTGGACCAGGTCGTTTGAAAGAGTTCAGTTCGCATTGATTGATATATTCAGATCGCATGACTTGAAGTTTTTGTACCAGGTCGTTTGAAAATCATTCCAGTTCGTACGAAGTCCTTTGAGAATACTTAGGTCGTTTGGAGATTCATCAGTTCGCACGAAGAGGGTAATTCCAGATCGCACCAGTTTAATTCGTTTGAGTTGTTCAGGTAGTGAGAAGTCAGTTCGCACGGATTGACATTATACCAGTTCGCACGGAGTGTCAGTTCGTTTGGGGATTCTAGTTCATTTCAAGTCTCCAGTTCGTTTGAACAATCTAATTTTGTGAACTTTTTAAAACCTAAACATGGAAAACGAATTTTACAACGCATTTGCAACTTCGATCACTATTGCTCAGAACGCGACCTTAGAAAATGAAATGGGAACCATGCAAAAACCGCCTAAGCTCATGAATATTGAGGAGTATAGTGGATGGGAGGAGCGTTTTGAAAATTGGGTTCAAGCAAATCACTTAGATGCTTGGGAATGTGTTGAACAACGATATATTAGACCGACTGATGATAACGGAGAGAATGTTGCTATTAAAGATCTAAGTGATGATCAGAAAAAGAAATACAAAAGTGAAAAGATGATGATCAGTATATTGCAACAAGCCATTAAGGAAGAAATCTTGATTTTATTACAACGCAACGGAAGTGCACACTCAATATGGAAAGCACTAAAAACGAAGTTTGTTGGAAGTCAAGACATGATCAAGAACAAAAAATCGCTTTTGAAGAAAGAATTTGATCTATTTCGTGGATTAAAAACTGAAAACACCAAGCAGATTATTGAAAGATATTGCAATTTGGTGGTTAACATGAAGAGATTGGACATCAAGAAAGATAAAGAAGAATGGATTGAAAAGTTGGCCGATGCGTTACCACAAGATGTTTGGGGCACGTATCTTATGATGTTGAAGAATAATGATGAATTTGAAAATCTAACGTTGAGTCAGTTTATTGAAAAACTCGAAGTTCAAGAGATGGAACAAAGGAAGATGGAGAGAATGAAGGATTTTAATGGTGAACAAGACATTGGTCTATATTGCAAAGGAGGTACTAGTGATAGGACCAACATTGCACCAAAGATCGAAACTGCATTTAATGCAAAAAGTTCTTCTGGAAGATCATCTCGAGGATCGAACAACAATAATGAATTTTCTTCATATCCATCATTTGATCCAGAGTTTTCAGCAACCAGTTCTAAATCGCAAAGCTCATACGACGGTAAAGGTCAAGTGCTAAACTGTAACATTGCATTACATCTTCAGAACGGTCAGAATTTCTCTAAAGAAGTAGCCAAAGGTCATATGTCTTTGTTGGTAACCATGTTAGAGTCTTATGAGAGTTTAGTTGCAGGAAGGATCGGAAATCCAATGTTGACAAAAGAGGATTACGATCAGATTGATGCTGAGGAGATGGAACTTATGGATATTAAGTGGTGTTTAGCGAGCGTGTTGAGAAGAGCTGAGAAGTTTAAAAAAATCACTGGAAGAGTTGACTTTCGTGATGCTAATGTTTCTACTTTAGGTTTTGATAAATCTAAAGTTACTTGTTTTCGTTGCAGGGAAAAAGGGCATTTCAAGCGAGAATGTACAAATCGCGAAGCAAGTGGAGCTCAAAATCCATTCGGCAACAATGATTATCATCGAAAAGCGATCTATCATCAAATCGCTCAACAACCGCATCAACAACAATTGTCACAAACTGCACATGCTAGGAAGGATCTGATCGAAGAGTCATCAAAGAAAGCTTATCTAGTGAATCAAGAAGATGAAAGATTGCCAAAGGGATTTAGATGGGATAAATATATTTCGCCTGAAAGTAACTCAAAGAGAGCTTGTTTTGGTATAATAGATCAAGATGATGAAAGATTCCCAGAAGGTTTTAGTTGGGATAATTACGATCCTAACAGAACTTCAAAAACTAAAGCATTTGTTGCTCAAATTTTTGAAGATACAACTGCTGAAGAAGAAATGGCGTATGCTTATTACGAATCTCAGCAATTTAGTCCGAAAAAAAAGAAGAAGATTCAGTTTCAACAAAAAAGGTTTCAAGAAAAGCACCAATTTTTGAAGAGAGTGATGATGATGCCGAAGAAATTCGAAAACTTAAATATTATCAAAGAAAATTTTCAACTGATAGTGATGATAATGATTTGTTTTTTGCAGGAAAAATGGAAAAGATCAAAGAAAAACAAGATGCGAAAAAGAAGAATCATAAAGCAGCAACTGTTAAAGAAAAAGATGATAGTGATGATGATAATTCGTATTATGCAGGTAAAATGAAAGAGAACAAAAAAATACAAGCTGCGAAAGATGACAGTGATGATGAAAATGTTCGAGTGATAAAGAAGCAGGTTAAAAAACAAGATGACAGTGATGATGAAGATGTTCGAGTGATAAAGAAGCAGGTTAAATAAATTCCAGCTTTCAAGGTTGAAAAGGAAGCTGATGTAGAAAAGATACCTGAGAAATGTGAAAATTGTGATACTGTGAAAAGGCACAACAACAAATTGATTCATAACATGAACAGACTAAAAGAATCTTATGATGTTTTAAACAAAGCTATGAATCAATACAACAAGTCAAGCAGTGAACAAGCGTTAGCTATGACGACACTTAATGGAGCGTTCATGACAAAGCAGAAAATCATCAATAATTACATTGAGAAATGTGTTGTACTTGAACAAAAATTGGAAACCCAGAGGATAGAAACTAAAAGGGTAAATAGGTTATTGAGAAGTCACTCATGTGCTTCTTATGTGATTGACATGATTTATCCTACAGTAGAAGGCATGAAAGCGTTTGAAGAAGAGGATACTGAAGTAAAGGATACTGGTAAGAAACATAGTACTGATTATACCAAGTGTCCACCGCCGCTTGAAAATGGATATTCTCCACGAAATCCTAATTCAGAAAGAGTCAAAATGGCAACCAATTTAAAGTGGGAATCTGAACCTTCAGATGGATTGCCAGATAACATTGACGTCACATTCACATCGTCTGACACTGATCATCAGTCTGAGTTAATAAAGAAAGTGTTCGATCCGGTGTTGGATAAGGATGAAGAGTCAGAGTCAAAGTCAAAGTCTGATACGTCAAGACCAACAGTCGAAAAGGGCAAAAGGGTTTACAATAAAGATTTTCTGATGTCACAAAATAATTTGAATGATGAAACATTCAAAGTAGCATATACTTTGAATGATTCTGACAAATTATATTCTGATGAAGAATTTCCAATAAGAGGTGTTAAAACTGAAATGATTAACAAGGTTTTCAAATTAACAGAAATTAATATTTCTGAAATAAAAGATGTAAATCTTACTGAAAAACCTAAAAAGTACACCTCAAGAGTTCAACAAAGGTTAAACAAGAAAAAGGTTTACAGTTCTGGTTCTGGTTATCGAAAGAAACCAAACCATAACAGTAATTTCAAAAAGAAGGGATTGGGTTTTAGTCCACCCGAAAATCATAAAAATGAAAAATATGTTAAAAATTTTAAATCGAAAGTTGTTTTTGTTTCAGGAGCAAGTTCTGAAGAAGAAGAAAAGAGTTCATTCTGGAAGCAATCGAACAAAGAATTCCTTGCTAAGAAGCAAGAAGGAATGAAGAATGAATCTGCTCAGAAAAAAGGAGACAAGATCCTGTTACCAATGTCAAAAAGTTGGGCACATCACCTTGAACTGTCCAAAGGCAACCAACACACAACAGGGAGTGTCTTCTAAACTCAAAGAAAACGTTGTTGATAAAATTGAACCACCAACTGAAAAATTTAAAGTGTTTAAAAAATCTACATTTGAAGTTGGTGAGTGTTCAAAAAGATTTTACAAAAGAAAAGTGAATCTTAACAACCAACAGTGGGTTGTTAAGAAATCAGATGTTAGTTCTGGCGATGAATCTGACTCGTCAAAGTCAGAGGAGCCACAAGTTGAGCTAAAAAGTGAAAATTCAGTTCCACCATTGGATGACGCAAACTTTCCACCATTGCGAACTGAAAATTTTAAACAAAAGGTTGGAAAAATAGAGATTTCAAATCAATTCTTTTCTGAAAAGAAAGAATTTGATGTTAGAAAAGCCTTTAACCCAAATGTTCTAAATATTTTTAGAAAAATGGTTGACGGGAAGGTCAAAGGGGTAAAGGACTTCTATGAAAAGAAGAAGAAAGGAAAGAAACTGAGTAATGATGACTCGGAAACTCCCAAGGACCGTCAGGCTTGGGAGAATCTCTTTAACTGAAAATCCTGACTTGCCGGAACTCCCAGGTTGGTAATCGTGGAGTAGGAATCGACATCTTTCTTGTTAAATTCAAAATTGTTATATTTCAACTTACAGGTGGTATTGGTTGATAAGAACCTTCAAGTGGTTAATCAAGGTCATTAAGTTGAACTTGTTTTAACTTTCATACTAGTTGGTTAAAGAAAGGAAAAAGTGTTCTTACAAGTGGATGAAAAAAACAAAGTGATGAATAAATCCCCAATCTTACATGTGGTATCAACAAAACTATTTTTCCGGAAAAACCATTTGTTTAAAATAAATTTAAGTGTTTTGAAATCATAATGGGAAAATAGTTTGTTGTCAGGGGGAGTTCTGATTGTTTATGCCAAGTGAATGGCGAATTAAAGCAATTCACATCAGTTTGTAATTTTCTTTGTACAGTTTATTACATTTATTTTCAAATTTTCCCAGAAAATCAAAAATTGAAACATATTTTTGATTTTAGGGGGAGTAAAAAATTAAAAATTTTGAAAATTTGAAAAATAAAAAAAATGATAAAATCAAAAAGCCAAAAACATTGAAAATTCAAAAATGAGTTTTGGTGTGAAAAAGAGGAAAGGATAGTACATCAGTGGACTATCACAGCATGCTAAAGAATTGGAAAGTCAAATGTGATAAACGGTCTCACTGATGATATGCCAGTAGGTTTTTACACGCTTTGTAGATTGTGTTCGAGATATAAACCTAAATTTCAAACACTTACTTATTTCGTGGGGAGCATCTCTCGGATATATAGGTAACCCCTGAAATCTTGTTTGAAGGGCTTTCTATTTCTGACATACTAGGTCTTTGTGCGTGATGATATCTGGGGTATTATACTGGGACTTCTGATTTTGCGGGAGCAATAGCCTAGTCCTCGTATAATACTCTGCATTGCTTTTATTATAAAGCCCACCCTCAGCATAAAAAATGATGAAACATTGAAAAATGCGAATCATGTGCTGTTGAAAAGAAGATCCCCAAGGGGGACACACCTAAAGACGAGCCATCATCTCTCTGATTTTGCGGAAGCAATAGCCTGAGCTCTCATGGCCTCGCATTTACCCATTTACAGATATCATTAGTGTATATTCACCTGTAAGACTGAATATAGGAGTCTGGATACGGGAGTATATTCTGAGGTGGTACACGCGAATAAGTTTAAGTCATTAAAACACTAATCTCGTATCTCGAAACAGTAGAACTTTGTGTGTAAATTTAAGTGGATCAGTATACTGACAATCTAAGTGAATCGTTTAGAACTTAAAGTGTTTAAAGCTCAATGGTGCTAGTGATTTGTCATAAACTGATATGATCCTCTTACACAAACTCACAAAAATATTGTCTGTAAATATTTCTTTACTGCTTTTCATTAAAAACAAAAACCCAAAAAGAATATGTTTTAGCATAAAATTTTGAAAAATCAAAAAGATTTTATTTCATCTTGTTTTCGACAACTGATGTTGAAAAGCTGATTTTCAAAATTCCAAGTGCTAAACATGATGGACAACAGGATTGGGAGAGTTTGTTTGGTATGAAAAATGATTTTGAAATGTTTAAATGGTTCATTAATTTGAAACCAAATTTGAACGATATTTACAAGGGGTGAAACAGAGATTAAAATTGTTATACAATCCTATCAAGTGGTGTCTTAATTGTTAAGTTTCTAAATAATTGAAAAACTTACTTTTGGGTAGAGTTTGTGCAGGCAGAAACAGCTAGGTTTCGACTTCTAAAGATATGCAGATTCGAGCCAGGTTCCAGATCCTGTGGCTACGGAGAGCCAGGAAACGGTCCTGAATCTGTGAAAGCTGCAAAGCATGAGCAGAGTTTGAGCCAGGTTTCGATTCTAGCGATCCCAGTTTATCTTAAGGGGGAGTCTGAATGTTAGAGCCAGACTAAGATCCTGGAACAAAGCTGTTGTTGCTGATGAGCTTAAAGAATCAAGAGATCTGATCAAGAGAATTTGAAGAGTCAGGTTGCGATTCTGGAAGAGTAAGAGAGAAGAAAGAGATTGAAGGATGCTTACAGAGAAAGACATTTTGTAGAGAGCAAGAAGACTGATCAAGTCTGAAGACTCGACATACTGAAGACTCGTACCGAAGACTCATCAACATCCAAGGGGGAGTTTGTTGCTGCATATGTCTGTCGACTTCGTCTTGTATCGAGTCTTGTAATAGATTAGATAGAACAAGTCACGTAGTACGAGAAAAACGGAAAACAGTATGGAATTGACCAGTTCGTACGAACTGGCAGTTCGTGCGAACTGGACAAGAACCAGTTCGTGCGAACTGGACAATACATGTTCGTGCGAAGTGGATTTCCTATAAACATGTGACTTGGGTCTTTCATTTGTAACTTTGTCATTCCGGTAGCGAAGCTCTGCCGAAGTGTCTCCAGACCTTGTAAAGCTATCAAATCAATACAAGAGACAGTTTAAGTGATTCTAATGTGTATTTAGCTGAAATAACATTGATACATCTGTTTCCGCCTTTCGTATTGATGGAGATCTCTTCTGAACGACTCGTTTAGGTCGACACAATGATGCTAACAACTTCACACAAGACTCTCCCTAGCCGGGTCATCTCCTTATAGTCGTGTCCAATAATGGTCGTCGAACACTTTCCTGGTTCTGCGAGAGCTCTAGGAATTGTGCCCTCAATTCCATTCGAAGCGACCCCACTTCTCTCTAACATAGGTGATTCTCCTTAGATTATTAAAAGCATTGTGGTTATCGTGATTTATCCAAATCATTTACCACATATTATGCTTAGCCTCACTCTTTGTCACTGAATATCATAGGAATAGACTAGGACGTATTTAAACACCCTTTTATACTTTGGGGGTATGTATAACCATATATACATATCATTTATGCCCCCACAGTGACCACCTTTAGGCATATGAGTTAGTTGTCCTATTGAACTTAGATCTTGGGATCTCCAGTCAACTAAGTTAGGTGTCCTTCACATGCCCTTTTTCCATGGGCTTCAGTCTCATTCCACAACTTGATCTCTAATAAACCCTCAGGTTGTTGGATCCATAACATTAACAAATAACTTTGCGTATTTGAGATCAGTTGTCATGATGTGTTCTTAACTCGTAAGTTAATTTTGCCTATTGTCAACTTCTAAGACTATAACCTCAGTGGCCATCTGAATCTGGTTATAATATATGTCTTTGTAAGATACACTTATCATTTAAGGCAAACACATCTCCATTATGCACTACGACCTTTGTGTCCTCCACATAGTCGTCTGTTTGCAATGTTAGATTGGATTGCAAAATCCTTATTGCCAAACTTTTATGATACAAATGCAAGACACCCCCACATTTAAGTGTTATAGGATATCATCCAGATAGGGTAATGAAAACCATTTCTACATACCCTTATATGGGTTGTTTCTAAATGGATCCTCCCCCACATTTCTTGCCATTTGATCAACATTTATGTAACTTCACTTATAACGACATTTATACACATATGATTGAACAAGTTCAACCTCATTGTATCAGTGAATTCAACTCATATTGCATTAGCTTACATAAGCTTAGACAATGAGTTCTCCTCATTAGCTTTTCGAACAAACTCTTAAAAAGTTACATGTCTTTTCCTTATAATGAATGAAAAATTTCCCTCAACTTTGTCTATACACAAATTGTTTTTGTGTTCATACACATTTGAATGTTTAGAGTTAATTAGTCTCCGTCAAGACCCATAATTAACCAAGTACTAGTCTAGCATGCCTTAGACTACAATACTTTAGCATGTGAACAGAAGATGCATCATTCTGATTCTTCACAGCCCTAAGGATATCATCATATCACTTTGCAACATTCATCCCTTGTTAAGATAAAATAATGAGACTTATTCATAATCCTAAAACATCAATATTTAGGAAGGTCTCACAAATTATTGTATATAGCACATAGCTAAATTTCATCATTCATTTAAGGAACATAACTTGATTACCTTTGATCTCCAACAATCTACCATTGACTCATAAGTACTTAAACATAAGTCTTAATCCAAGTCACTTGGTGAACACATTCATCACCAACAAGATGAATGTTTCTTGTCTACAATCACTATTATGTGTGAGATAGAGTCAACTAGATCGACACTCAACAACATGGCATTCATAATTTGCCATAAGTGATTTGCACACATCTATTGTTATTCATTAAGAGATATGTATATTTAGGATGCTCTCCTAAATGAAGGTAAAATCTCCATATAGATCTAACAATAATCAAGTGGCAGACGCATCTACTTATAAATCTCGCAAGATTTATTAAAGGTATACAATAACATATAGAAGTATGTCGACATGAATTTTCCAATGACTTCTAATGAAGTATGTCGACATGAATGTCGTTAGTGTATTTCATCTCAATACACTCACTACGTTCTTTCATTACTCACTCATAATGTGGTTATACATTTGATGTTTCATCTTTGACTTTTAGTCAATGTAACAACTCTCAAGTTGTTTATGTCCAAGTATTTTCATGTACTATCCGTTTAAAACCATATTCTTTTAAGCAATGTATAACCGACGTTATAATTATTTTACACAAAAATAATTTATACGTCACAACCATTAGTGATTTATTTCTTTGTAAAAAAATGAATGTGTTATCCGAAGATATTGAACACAAAACAATAAAATACATTGGAAACTAAATCATAAGTGCCAATCACTTTTGAAATTTAAACGGAAGCATAGACAATATGTAGACATCAAATAGCAAAGTGCTTTTATCTTCAACACTTTATAATCTGACCGAAATCTTCTCAACAATATTGTCCAATGGCATGTCTTGAGGTACTCCCTCAATATGACTCCATGCACTTGTAAGTACAAGTTCCCCATTTCATCTTGAAACTTTAAACTTGGACAATTATGCTCAAAACAACACCAAGTTGTTACAAATACTACATTTAAGTAGTAAACTTGAACAATTAAATTTGTTCACAACAACACCAAGTTGTTTTTCACCAAATAACATTTTTTTAACACGCATGTTGGAAAAAAAATGTTATAACAAGCACATTATAGAATCGAACGTTTACATAAAACGTTTTCCAAAGATATAGTTTATAAAATAAACCGTTTCTCATCATTTTTAATGCACACATAGGCAATTAAATGTTTACATAAAACAATTTTGTTCATTATGAACAATCTCTAACCTCGTATTCGTGATACACATTTTCTAACACACATGTTAGAAAACTTTAAGTCATTTTATATATATAAAACATGACCAAATTAAAGCATCAAATGTCATCATTAAAACTCTACTCAAGAGTTTCACCATATGAAGAGTTAAGAGTCTCAATAATTATAGACTTAAACTCTAATAAAATTCATCAAATGTCATCATTAAAACTCTACTCAAGAGTTTCACCATATGAAGAGTTAAGGGTCTCAATAATTATAGACTTAAACTCTAATAAAATTCATCAAATGTCATCATTAAAACTCTACTCAAGAGAGTTTAACGTTTACAAAAAACGTATGGTTTACACCAATAATTCTGGTCTAACACACATGTTAGAGAATTTAACGTTTACAAAAAAACGCATGGTTTACACTAATAAACCAGATCTAACACAAAAGTTAGAAAAATTAACGATTCCCAAAATCGTTTAAAAAACCAAACGGTTGAACCAAAACCATTCGTTTTGTACCACAGTATAGGATTTAAGATTGTATCTCAATCTCAAGAAATCCAAACACAACAAGTTGTACTACATACATATTTCCCAAAAGAAAATATTTATAAGATCATAATCTTTAAATATATATATATATATATATTATAAATCCTTTTGTGAACCCAAAATCCTTATAAATAAGGTTTTAAGATTGTAGCAACAATCTCACGAAATCTGTTTTAAGTTTGTAAGAATTAGGTTCACCTTTTGTAAAATATAATTTCAAAATATATAATAATGAGACTCTCGTTATTCGTAGGAAATATCATAGTACAATACCGGTTGCAATAACTAAATAAAAAAATAAAAAATATAATTATATATACCAATCTTGATTCAAGCCGCATCTCTGGTGGGTCCTTCACGCGTACTTGATAGCATCCTAGACTCGAGTATTCATCATCTTGAGTCTTGAAAATACTCCTTGACTGCAACAAAGAGCACACTAAAACGTTGACGATTTTGGTTGAGGCACGTGTTCAACACGTTTCCCTTAAAACAGATTTCGCGCCTCTACTAAAGACAACGCGTCTGTCTCCCAGGGTACAACAGCCGAAGCAGTCTGTACTGCCGGAGATGGCTCACGAGCCCAAGGTTACATCTGGTAATTGTAGTGTTTGAACTCATGTGGTGGAAAACAAGTAGAGAGTACTCATCTCTCTAGTTGATCTTCAAGTGTTCATCCTCTTAGTATTCTTCATGTATCAACCAATACCATATTCTTATTGTAACAAAAGAAGCACATAGCCTACTATTTGTACAAGACTTAAAGGATTAGTGAAAGGTTTCACTTAATTAGTCACTTAATTAGAGACTTAAAAACTCTAATAAAACTAATTAAATGACATCAAGAAGCTCTACTCAAGAGTTACTCTTTTATTTACCACACGAAGATTATAATTAATATTTATAATTTCATTAAATTATAAATATATTAAATATCCATTCACCAAATTTCCAACAGACTTGGGATAAACGGGTTAGGTAGGATTGGCTAGAGTTGCACATCTCTGAAGATATGATTGAGGATAGGTGTTCGTGAACGTGTAAGATTAAGCTTAAGGACTTTTAAGTAGCATGATGTGTCTTAACTCTATCTCAAGGGCTTAAATCTTTCCTACACGACCTTACATAGGATTGTCCTCTTGTATTTTATGCATAAATGTTCTTGTTTGTTGATATATCTTGCTATTTTTACCATGTTGCACTTGCACCATTTTTAATTAATGGCTTTGTATGTATACATTCTTTAGTTTTGTTTGTTTGCTAGCTGTTTGTTTTAGAGTTGGTGGTTTCTCTGGAAGTAGCAACTCTATCCTAAAGGATAGGGGGTAAGGTGTGTCTACATCTCTTTCTCTCTAGACCCTACCAATAGCTTTGTTATATGTTGGATTACGTGGTATGGTTGATGTTGCTTGTATTTTCTTAGTATTTTTATTTTTAGAAAAACTAAAATAATATATGATAGTGGCTCTGGCTAGGGGTGCAAATGAACTGAGTCGAGCCTAACCTTGTTTAACTTAGGTTCGAGTTTTGTTGTTCAAGCTCGAGCTCGGCTCGTAGGTAGTTTCTCAAGCTTAGAGTCGACTCGTTTGTTATTTATTAATTAATGGAAAATTAGATTTAAATAATCTCAACTTTCTCAATTTGGCCGATAATAAACCAACTCAGTTATTGGCCGATAATAATCCGAACTGATCCACTTTTGGCCGATAATAGTCTGCGTTAAATATAGCTTAACGGAGTTAAGTTTTTCTCGAATTACAAACTGATGTTTTAGGGCTTTTGATTAGAACGAGGATACGAGTTGATTGATGTAAAATTTAACTCGAAATACTGCCCCAAACGACGAAAACGGTGCTTCAATTAGGGTGTTTAAACTTCCAATTAACAAAAATCAAGCCGTTTGAAGCATCGTTTCGAAGTAAATTTTACATAAATCGACTCGTATCCTCGTTCTGATCAAAATCCATAAAACATCTGTTTGTAATTCGGAAAAAAAGCTTAACTCCGTTAAACTATTTTTAATGGCGGACTATTATCGGCCAAAAGTGGACCAGTTCGGATTATTATCGACCGATAACTGAATTGGGATTATTATCGGCCAAATAAGAAAGTTGGGATTATTTAAATCCAATTTTCCTTAATTAATTTATATTCATTATAATCATTATTTTTTATAAGTTTATATATAACATAATATATATATATATACACACACATGTATAATTTAGTCATAATTTAATAAATAAAAATTATTACTATATATATATATATATATATATTTAACATATTATATAAAAATTAGATATATAATGAGCTCGTTTAGGCTTGTTAGTGAAGTTCGCGTTCGAGCTCGTTTACTAAACAATCTTAGTATTGGCTCGGGCTAAGGCTAAAGTTCAACTCAGCTCGTTTCGAGTTTTTTTTTTTTTTCAAACTGTTCTTGAATAGCTCGTGGGTAGCCACCCCTAGCTTTAGCTTGATTCTTGCTTTGGGAGTTGTACGATGGCATAGGATGATCCCTCTTCATTCTGGCTTTGGGAGTTGTACGTTGGGGGAGGATGAAGATAATTTGGAAGATGGATTTGTTAGTTTTTAATAATAAAAGAAGTGGTGGATCCAGGCCCGGCTTTGTGGGCTGGGCAGCCCGGGCAGACGCCAAGGCCCAAAAGGTTTATAGGGCCCAACAAATATTTAGGGTTAAGATTTTTAAATGAGCACTGTTATCTTAAATATTTAATAAATGATTTCAGTAACAAAAAATGAAGCTATTTCAATGGTTAAGATACTCAAATTTGAAAACCAAGGTTATGATTTCTAAACCCTTCCTTTACATTTTTATTACTTAAACAATTTTCAGTTAATCCCATGCATTTTTTATTTCCTAAACTGTTTTGAACTATCAATTCAGTTAATTAATTGACTCTTCGATCTTGTTAACAAGATGATTATATGATTAATTGGTTAATGTTTTGGGTTATAATCTTGAGGTCATGAGTTCAAACCCTATGATTAGCATGTCATATTGTGGTTTCTTGATATATATTTGATGAGTTTATGTTATACCAAATTTTTTTTTTCGCCCGGGGCCCAAATTTTTTTTATCATTCTCAGAAATGGCCCTGAGTGGATCTATGTAAAAACACTCATTTTAATAAATAATTTTCAATTCACCCTGATAAATAATTTATCTAACACCACCTATTTGGAAAAGAAATGAAAAAAAGAAAAAAAAAAAAACTCGTTTGGAACCGACCCAACATGTCAGGTTGTAATCAATTTTGGAACCTGTACCTTGGGATCGGTTAAAAGCCGGTTTTGGAAACGAACCCGAACCCATCCTTTCCCCCCCTAAAAAACTGGTTTTGATTTTGTTGATATACTTGAACCGGTTTGGATAGAAAACCCGCTATATATATATATATATCTTAATATCAACCAATCAACAAACGATTATATATATCTCTTAAAATCAACCAACTACTTGAATAGTTTGAAATGGAAATACGTAGGTAATCTGATAAAACAGGGGTCCAAGTTCATACCCTGTAATTTGCTCATCCTGATCATTATGGTTTTCAGAGACACCAAATGCGAATTCAAATTGGTTTTGGCCAAACCGACAAATAAACATCTGCCAGTCATCATCTAAGATAGAATCTGTATTAGTACAAAGATCGGTCCTCTGTTTAAGTTTAAACCAAGTAACTAAGATTACAACTAATTAATAAGTATCTGTATGAATGACCCAAAGCCAACAAAAGTGTGTCAATTACAGAGATCAGATTACAAGTTATATATAGATCTTACGCAATACTGGGGGGATGGAGATTAGGCTCTTCATCAACTAAATTGTTGGAAGTCTGTATGTTTATGACTGCTTCTGGCTGATTATGGTTGATGAACGCTGAAAAACTGGAGAGCACATGATGAAAACATATAGGATTAGTATCTGGAAATAAAATTATGAAAATCGTGAACTAAGGGTATTACTGCGCAAGCGGAGGATCATGATTGGCAAAACCACGTTGTGCTCGGAGCGGATTTGGAAGAGCAAATGCTGCAAAATCACTTCCTGTACTGTTGTCCATGGCGGAAAATATGAAATGTTAGAGAAATGCGGCAATTTTATTGTATTGTAAAACTAGAGCCATTTATATAATTATAATTATTATATAATTTATTTTATTTAAATTACACGTCCAGAGCGGAAAATATGAAAGGTAAGAGAAATGCGACAATTTTCGTTATCCATGGCTTGACAGTGTAATTACTGTATTGCCCTTCAGAGTCATCTAGCTTTTTGGTGGATCTTGCATTAAAATTCCGCCGTGGCTCTTTGATCTTACATAATTTTAATATATTTTAATACTATAATAATTATAACTAGGGTAGTAGTTATTGCGCGTTACACAGGAACGCGGTTGAAATTCGGAACATATCGCACACCATGTCAAAATAATATCTAAATGTGTTATGATATTTTTGTCGTAACTCGGCTTTAAAGATTAAAAAAATAAGAAAAAGTAAAACAATGTAATAAATAATAAAGGTAAAAACTGAAAAAAAAAAAAAAAAAAACCCGATAGGAATTCGATCAATTTAAGAGTTGTATAATAACTTTATTAATGTTTAGGGGTATAAAAGTAATTTTATTGTATTAGAAAGGTAGAGAAATGCTGACATAGTGCCATTTGTATAATTATAATTATTATATAATTTATTTTATTTAAATTACTTGTCCTTGTCCATGGCAGAAAATATGAAAGATCAGAGAAATACGACATTTTTGTTATCAAAAAAGTGGCATGACAGTGTAATTACCATAATGCCCTTCGTGGCTCTTTTGTCTTGCATTAAAATTCCGGGTGGCTTTTTGGTCTTACATTAAAATTCCGTGTGGCTCTTTGATCATACATAATTTTAATATATTTTAATACTATAATTATAATTATTATATAATTTATTTTATTAAAATTACTTTTAAATATATTTTGTTACTTATTTTCTTTATAACTTCTAAATATGTGTGGTAAAATTCTTATTTTTATCTACTTTTTGTTAGAAAATTTATTTAAACCCGAGTCGTAGATAGTAATGTACAAATGATAGAAACATAGACGTACATGTTATCAAAGCTACCTCATGGTTGATTTTAATTTAGTTAAATATATAATGACGTTGTTTACCCTTTTAATTATTTTTAATAATCTAATGTAACGCGCTATAAAAATCTGAATATATTATTGTGAGTACGTTTCCATAAAGTTATATATAAAATCGAATGCGTCAAACATAATTAGTTCTATAATGAAATTAAAATATCAAAATCACGAGACTTGACTAAGGTTCTACTTGGTATGGGTTAATGGAATGGACGAGAGAATGAAATGGACGAAATAATGGAATGAATCAGTACTATTTCATTGTCTTGTTTGGTTACTATGTGGTAATTGAATGAATCACTATTTTCCGTTGTATGGTAGACAAGAAAAGAATGAATCATTATAACACTGTATGTAATAATTGAATGAATATTTTAATAAAGGAAAATCACAAAATAGTCATTGACTCACCAATTACGAAAATAGCCACTTGAAACGTCTCTAGAGACTCTACCTGCTATAGCGTCTTTCGAGAGGCTTCAGCCCTTTTATTATTTTCCACCAATATCAAATCCCTATAAAACGGAATGTCAAGTCCGTTGATGGAGATTCATTGATGTTCACTTCTTCACCGGAATAATTCCTACAAAAAAGAACACCGTTAGCCTCGTCATGGATGGCTCAGGGGAGGGGGATCGTGACCAAGCTCCGGTGTGAGAATAAGTTTCGTGCCGGGATTATAAGTAAAGAACTTGTGTAATAAATTAGTCGGAATGTTGATGTGGATCTTGACTTGAATGTTCCAATTGAATGCAGTTGAGAGAAGATTCTCTAGTGTTTGTGTTTCAAGGGTGTTGATAACTTACTTTCATCTAATCTCCTCCTCGGCTTATAACATGAAGGGTGCCTTATCAAGGTGGCCCACTGCCTGCCAATGACCGTTGGGTCATTCGATGGACAATAAGAACTTGCTCCCTTTACAGGGTACGACCGGATCTTTCCATTTAATGCAAGTCTCATTGCCAAGCAACCTCGCCACCCATCACATTCATTCTCTCTCTCCTTCTCTCCCTTCGCCACTACGGCATTAAATGTTGTTGAAAGGTCGTGCCATCTGTTCTTCTACCGGAACAGTGCCCACGCACGCTAGGCATGGGTGTGACTCTTAGTTGTTTTGACCAGATCGCTACTGCATGTGGGAGAGAATCGCCTTGGGCTTGGGCCCAACTTCCAACAAAAGCAATGGGTCATTTTTCAATAAAAGATAGTGAGCCCAGGTGTCACACACCGATATTTCCACATATTACCGGTGGGCCCGGCTGGGAGTATCGTGACGTAGTTGATATCATCATAGTCAAATATACACAGTTTATTGCACAGCGGAAGTCTTGGTAGAAATTACTATTACAAACCGAAATGTAAAGTACGAATAAAATATTATACAAACGGTTGTAAGATAGGATCCACAGGCAGATCTAAAATATAATACAAAATATTGTTCAACAGACTTAAGGCATACGAACTTGCAAGATTCACTATTTACGCCCAGAAGCTCCCGACCAATTTCGAGTAGTACCTGCCACTTAGCCTTTTTTAAAATACGTCAGTTTACACTGGTAAATACAATTAACCGACTCTTTTGAAAACATTTATGAAAATTGATTTAAATGCACAAGGCACAAATATTCTTTATAGCTTGGGACAATTATATAATGATAATCTTGTATCAGATTCACATGTTTGTCATACATTTAGGGCCGGGACAAAAGCCGAACAAGATTAATCGACAAACCACTAATATAATCCCATGGCGAGTTATCCTTAACAAGTGGGTATATCTTTTACATACACAACTGTCAGGTGTATGCCTACACCCTGTGCTTAATTCGTGGCCATTTACGATTTTAAATGAGCCGAGGATATCCAGGACACGGTCGTTAACCTCCAATGTTTATTGTTATCAAGCAACACTGATTAGAACGGGATTATGCCATATAACCATATTCGATTAAATATTTTTACACCCGATCAGGCGGTAATATTTTACCGTATCCCAAGCCCGTATAAGGGAAAATAAGTTAAAAGTATTTACCTGAGCTTAAAATGCAAGTTTTGTATACTCAGCCATATAATCTACTCAAACAAGTGCAAATAGCTTTTACCGGGGCTCCTAATCTGGAACGAAGGTTTTATTAACCTATTAGATTACTTACGGGTCTTATTTAAGTTACAAACTTAGACCGGTTAGTTTAAAGAAAGGTTTACGGTACGAAACGCTAGATTAAGCGATGACCGGATTGGAATGTGATTTAGACCCGACAAGTATGGAGACTTGTATAAAATGGGTAAACTAAATACATTATGGATTTTGAAGTAAAAATGATAAGAATTGACCCGTTTCGGCTAATTTATGCAAACTAGTTACATAAACTGTACCGAACGCGTATATGCATAACGGGTAGCCGAATGAGTCATGTACAAGTTCCATAAGTTATTATGCTTTAAATATGTTATGATATCAGTAGGATATCAATAATTATGCCCCAAAAGATTTTAAAACAAATTTAAGTCCCGTAAGGGTATTTTGGTCATTTCACATATGTTTTTAAGGACAAAATTGGAAGTCTGAGTTCATGACTTATACCTACTATAAAAGTATTAAAATTTATTTATAAATTCAGTAGGTAACAATTCTTAGGTGTTAAATATGGTTTTAAACCATACTATGCTCCTAATTAGCGTAAAAATCGATAATTGACGATATTTGCGATGTTTATGTGATTCTAAGATTTTGACCAGCCTTGAATGGTTAAAATATTTTATTTTACATATTAAGTCAGTAGGAAAAGGTTTGGCATGTTAATTATATGCAAATCACAATTTATTAGCAAAAGGGGCACTATCGTCAATTATATAATTTATACGACAACTCAATGATATGGTCAGTATCTAATCTGACTCAACATTCCAAAAATCCCTGAAAATAATATCATAACAGTAGGTAATGAGTTTGGTGCAAAAATTTAGGGTTAAACATGATTCATGCACAAAAGCGTAATTTAATTAATAAAAAGTTAAATTTTACGATATCATGCATAACTTTAATTTGAGACCAGAAACGACGTCAAAATATTTTCGACATGTTTATATATCAGTAACAAAGCTATTTGCATGCTTACATATTCAAAAATCTCGTTTTTAAACTATAAGGGCATAATGGTCAAAATTTAAGCATAATAACGGAAACAAGCAATAAACTCAGATTACTAAGGGACCATGTAATATAACCTCAGAGGGTTATACTAACATATAATATGATCACAAAGGAACCTTAATGCAATAAAGAAACTAAGCTAATTCGGGTCAGAACGGAAAGTCAAAGCAAAAGTCAACTTTTGCGACTTTCGGTTGCAAACCGAGCCTAAACTCAGAATTGTCGGGTTGAACACGTCTAGACATGTTCTAATAATATTTACCAAGTTGTTAAAGTGATAAAACATATTTTATAGCTTCTACATTATCAGTTATGAATTTTTACTAAAAATTGACCTGTTTGACTTTTTTGTTAATTACATTAACCCTAGGGCTGTAAACGAACCAAACGAACACGAACAAGGCCTTGTTCGTGTTCGTTCGTTAAGGACATAAATGTGTTCACGAACGGTTCATGAACACTTACCGAACGAGATTTTATGTTCGTGTTCGTTCATTAAGGAAATGAGCGTGTTCGCGAACGGTTCACGAACACAAATGAACACAAATAAATTTGGCGAACTCGACGAAGGATAAAGATAGATGGCCCAGAGAGTAGCACTCGAACTTGAATCCCTTATTGTGGAACGGAGATCGATCATTTTCGTGGATGTAAATAATGAGAAATGAAAGGGAAATGATGCATAAACAAGGTGAAAGTGGGTTTTCTAGTTTAATTGTTAGGGAAATAAAATAAATAAAAGTTTAATAATATAAAAAGTACAAATTAAATATAAGAAAGTACAAAGATCTTCAATTAAAACACAAACATATGAACATAAACGAACGCAAATCGACGAATGTTCACGAACACCTTACCGAACGTTCACGAACACAATCGAACGAACGTGACCTCTGTTCATGTTCGTTCCTTTAACTAATCGAATGAAATTTCTTGTTCATGTTCGTTCGTTTATTAAACGAATGAACATAAACGAACTTCCCGCCGAACGGTTCACGAACTGTTCGCTGAACGTTCGGTTTGTTTACAGCCCTAATTGACCCGACAATTAACTAAGTAAACGTGATAATTAGGAGGTGCCCTTTTGAGGGATTAACACCCACTTAATTACCAACACATAGCCACATTTGTTTAGAACCATGGATGGACCGTTAAAGTTTAAACTAAAAGTCAAAGCAGAATTACGATACTTTGACTTTCGGTCCTTATATGTATAAAAACTGAACTACAGAAGCTAAGAACACTTACACAAGGTCCTAGCATGAAGTTTGAACTTAGGAGAGCTTCCTTTAAGACCAGGATGCTCCAGAGAGTGCAAGCAAGAGAGTAGAATTCAGATTTTTGAAATGAGCAAGTCTCAAATATGAATGAAGGGCCTTTATATAGAAGAAGAGGGTGAATTAGGATCAATCCAAGTGTCCCTAGATGTTTTTTGATGCCTCCATGTGTCCTAGAGGTTTTAGAAAACCATATGCATGCTGCTGTTTTCTAATTAGAGGTTGCAGAGGATCTTGTGAAGATTGCAGGTTTGCATGCTGGCAGCTGCCAGTTGCAGCTGAAAAAGGCTCCCTGTCATGCCACGCACCAGGTAAGTGGAATCCTGGCATGCCACGCGATACACCCCGGTTTCAAAAATGTTTTAAAATGTTACATGTTCAGTCCCTGTACTTCCATAACTCGTATATCTTTCATTTTCAGCATTAGGGGCCCATATAATCAGGTTTAAAATGGTCTTGGGAATAAAATTAAATATCGTTAAGTTCTGGATTTATTAAAATGGTCTCCCGGGAGAAGAATTATCATATTGACACTTTCAACCCTTCTTCTTGGAATTTGCAAATTAAATCATATAATTGTACCGAAACTTCATGGAATCATTATCCGACATTCGTGAGAGAATAATAAGACATTACAAGGTCTCGGGATCGTTAAAAGGTCACTCAGAGGTAAAAATTAACATTTTGACACTTTTAACCCCTGTGTTTTGTAAGCTTTCGATTTTAATCAAAAACGGCTTCTTGCGTCCGACAACTTACTCAATAAAGAATACGAACATCGTGTGAGGTCATTCAGATGCACAAGTTTGGCATGTTGACACTTTTGGTCCTTTCACATACATCTTTTCACTGTTTGTCAACTTTAGTCCCTCAAAGTCAATTTATTATACGATTAGGGTTTATGACACGTGTCATTACTATATTGGACATGATTTTACGAGGTGTTACACCAGGCGAGGGGCTCATTGATTGACCCTCGTCGTCAACCACAATTTTTAATTGACCCTCGTCGTCAACCACAATTTTTAATTGACCCTCGTCGTTAACCATAATTTTTAAACGCGCAAAACTTTTTTCATACCATATTTTTTTTCAAAATAAAATTACACCAAATTAAAGAGAATTTTATCATTTTTAATTTGGTGTATTTAAAAAAAAATATTATCGTATGAAAAAGTTAAGTTCATTCAAAAATTGTGATAAAAAACATTGAAGCCTCTCTAGAGACGCTACAACAGGTAGTGCACTAGAGACGTCAAACATGTGGTGTAGCGTCGAGAAGCTTCAACTTTTTTTCTTTTCTTTTTTTTCCTTTTTTACCATGATTTTTAAACGGACATAACTTTTTCATACGATAATATATTTTTTTAAAAGTACACTAAATTTAAAGATAATAAAACTCCCTTTTAATTTGGTGTAATCCTTTTATAAAAATAGTATGGTATGAAAAGTAATACCGTTTAAAATCGTGATGAAAAAAGAAAAAAGTAAGGGATTTCTAATGGCACACCCCCTGTCTATCCGTACACTTTTTCAATTCAATACGCATCGTATAGGCCTATACGATGCGTATTGAAATAAAGTAAAAAAATGGCAGGCTGACAGGTGCAGGTTATGTCTGCCGGCGGGCTTGATACGCATCGTATAGGCCTATACGATGCGTATCAAGGCACTGATTTTTTAAAGTTTATTTTTTGTTGTGTTGTGTCGAATGCGAACCCGAGAAACGAAAGGATTTCATGCAGTTGGAAACAGGGATTGTAGGAAACAGGTGTGATTATCACATGATAACTTGAGGGGTCTAGTCCTAGCTAGTTTCTCACACGTGATACGCATCTAATACGACACATGATAAAAGCGCTTCTTTAGACAATCTGGGATTATGTTTCGCAAATTGGGAACCACATATTCGTCTGTAAAAGCTTGGAAAGATGACCGAATAGAGATCTGTATACACCCTTGGTTTCTCAAAATCCCTTTCGTTTCGCGTCAAGATCTTTATCTATCATGTCATCGACCAACTGCTTGAACCAAGAATATGAATGACGATCCAGGATGAAATATATTAAAACCATTCAAGCCCACCAGTCTACAATGTGTTATGGTCAGATTTTTCAAGTTTGCACAGTGGGAGAAAAGACCAGCACCCCTGTCAGTATTGTCCTTTAAATTCGCATAAAACATATATTCGTTTCATAACCTCCTCCTATAAATCAACCACAACTCACCCGAGACCGACCTCTGGATCACACATGATAAAAGCGCTTCTTTAGACAATCTGGGTTTATGTTCCGTTTTATGACACATGATACGGCATGGTCAAACCTTTCTAAAAGTAGAAAAAAATAAAACAGAAGAAAGTGTTCCTCTTTGTTACCAAGCATGTCATCTGAAACAATTAACAGGACATTGTTAACAGGGGGAATCTATTGGAACACCTGATCGAGAGAAACTTCTTCGAGCTAACTGTTGATATCTTATCCTTCTTATCTTGCTATTAAACGAGGTATAATAGCTAATAAAATATGTTTAACTTTTGAAGGTTCTTTATATGCTTCTTTCCTGATGCTATCTCCGTTGAGTTTGAAAGACGCAATCGTTTGTTAATTTTAATGAAGCAATGAAGATTGAATTTTCAAATGAACAGTCTGTTATTTCGGTACTTCCGAGACGATTCAAGTGAGTCCTATGAAGCAAGTGTCTGTCTATTCAATTGAGAGGAATCATTATATGCTTCTTTGCTAATGCATGTCTGTGTCGAACAGTTTCTCCGTCGCTAATTTCTCCATTCACCGTGAAATCGAACAGTTTCTTAACAGATTCCGTCCGGTTTCAAAGCCGGTTGAGGATTACGAGTGTTATAGACTCGTTCAAGGCATGCCTGTTTGTGAGATTTACAAAAATAAGGATGCATTCCATGGTAAACGATGCAGCTAATGAAACCGAAGCTGTTATTTCTGTTGTTCAATACTTCCGAGATGATTCAAGTGAGTCCTATGAAGCAAGTGTCTGTCTATTCAATTGAGAGGAATCATTGCATTACATCCCAGTTGAAAACAAGTGGTTGTAATGATGGAACCCTTGATTTGAAAAACATTTTTGAGAAATTTATAGTTTAATACACATCGTATAGGCCTATACGATGCGTATTAATCGATGAATTTACTGAAATACCCCTGTTTTTCTGATAAATTCAGGGGTATTTTTGAGAAAATTCAAAGTTTAATACGCATCGTATAGGCCTATACGATGCGTATTAAGCTGATATACGATACGACATAGGCCTATACGATCGTATATGGCATTATTTCAAATTTAGTTTTATCATGTTTCCCTCGGTTCGACACGTATACGTCTCGTTTTTTGCCGAACTTTCGCATATTTTGTCGCTTTGTGACGTATACCTTCAACATAAGTTGTTTCGGTGCCGTTCGGTTGCGTGCGAATATCATATTCTATGATTACGTACAGTTTTGTTTGAAATCCACTTGTACTCCAAAGTGTCGTGTTATATGTATACGTGTGTGGAAATATCGTTAGTCGCGTATTTTGACGTATTTTTACGTATTTTGACGTATTCTTACATATTGTTGCGTATTTAATAGTATTCTTTACGTATTTGAGCGTATTTTAGCTTATTTTAACCTATTTTAGGGTATTTCGGCGTATTTTAACGTATTTTAGCGTATTTTAATGTATTTTGGCGTATTATAGCGTATTTTAACGTAGTTTGGCGTATTTTAGCGTATTTTGGCGTATTTTTACGCATTTTAGCGCATTTTAGCGTATTTTAGCGTATTTTAGCGTTTTTAGCGTATTTTAACGCATTTTGGCGTATTTTAGCGTATGTTAATGTATTTTAGCTTATGTTGAAGGATAACGCAAACAAGTTCTCCACAGTTTGCTATTCAGATGTCTATTCGGTCATCTTTCCAAACTCGTTGTGTGCATTCATATTGTTTAGACAACAACAGATAATAAACGGATTGTTGGACTTCTGGTTCCAAATGCAACTGTGAATATTGAATGTGCAAACTAAAACATCTTGACACGATATAATTGCAAGACTGTTTGTCGCGCTTCCAATGCTCACACAGGGTGATAAACAACGCTGATACGAACACATACAAACTGATTCAGATTTAAACAATGCACGCCTCAATTCATCTTTTCTACTCTTTTCTTTGATTTCAACAAACCTTTTCCTTTTCCTTCAATTTCGAGAACATTCTCCGTAATATGAAGACGTGTCGGGTTCTTTTACTAGTGGTATTTTAATGAAGCATTGAAGATTGAATCTGCAAACCACAACCGTTTTTTACTACGGAAAAGGTGGCTATGCGAAATACAAATCGCAATCGTTTATGACTATGGGAAACACAAGTTTTCTTTTTGAGCTTGATGGATGTCCGTTATCTCAACACTTCTCCTTACATTACTGATCTGGAATTGGAGAATCGTTGTTCATCTAGTGCTTCTCAATCAGATATTATTTATTGAAACATAACTGAAACAGTGGGAAAAAAAACTGAAACAATCAGATATTATCTATCTGTGTGTGTCACATCGATCCTGTTATAGCAATCGATATTGTTTAATTTTACAGATTTGTTTCTTATTGGCCATTATTCGACCGAATATTTGGGTACTTCTTCTAATGGCGCCTCATTAGCGCTGTTAACTACCAAAAGAATGCATACACAAATGGTTCTAGTGGACGAAGCAAAGAGACCGCCTTGTTAATTTTAATAAAGCAATGAAGATTGAATGTGCAAACCGCAACCGTTTTTGACTATGGGAACGGTGGCTATGGGAAATACAAATCGCAATCGTTTGTGACTATGGGAAACACAAGTTTTCTTTTTGAGCTTGATGGATGTGCGTTATCTCAACGCTTCTCCTTACATTACTGATCTGGAATTGGAGAACCGTTGTGTATTTGCTTGCTGATCTGGAATTGGAGAACCGTTGTATATTTGAATCAGGTTCTCAAATAAACACTACTAAAGATGAGTTGGTATTGAACCAAGAATATGAAGATCACGGTGCAGACACGGGGGAAGAAAGTCAGTGGACTGTCGCAGATGAAGTCAAATGTGATCAAACATGGACATCAGACGTAAATCTTGAAGCAAATATGTGCTTCCCAATTTGCGGAACATAATCCCAGATTGTCTAAAGAAGCGCTTTTATCATGTGTCATATAGTAACAAGAGTTTGTTGTTCCAAGATCAATTTCAATTGCAGTTTTTTTAACTCTCTTGTTCCAAATGCAGCTAATGAAACCGGAGCTGTTATATCGGTTGTTCAGTACTTTCGTGATAAATACAATGTTCATCTTCGTTATCCTTTGCTTTCTACAATTCAAGCAGGCACGATGCTAAACGTACTGTTATTACATCCGAGACGATTCAAGTGAGTCCTATGAAGCAAGTGTCGGTCTATTCAATTGATAGGAATCATTGCATTACATCCCTGTTGAAAAACATAATCAATAAATTTTAGGGAAAATGGGGTTGAAAGATGATAACCCAACAGTGGAGGATCTCATTCTACAGCTTCGATGAAGTCAAATGTGATCAAACATGGACATCAGACGTAAATTTTGAAGCAAATACGTGCTTCCCAATTTGCGGAACATAATCCCAGATTGTCTAGAGAAGCGCTTTTATCATGTGTCATATGGTAACAAGAGTATGTTGTTCCAAGATCACTCCAATTGTAGTTTTTTCAACTCTCCTGTTCCAAATGCAGCTGATGAAAACCGGAGCTGTTATCTCGGTTGTTCAGTACTTTCGTGATAAGTACAATGTTTATCTTCATTATGCTTTGCTTTCTGCAATTC
Organism: Helianthus tuberosus; assembly: GCA_030545235.1. Lineage (NCBI taxonomy): Eukaryota > Viridiplantae > Streptophyta > Magnoliopsida > Asterales > Asteraceae > Helianthus > Helianthus tuberosus. Next base: position 29,146 of record JARYGA010043774.1, read on the forward strand.
AAGCAGGCACGGATGCTAAACGTACTGTTATTACATCCGAGACGATTCAAGTGAGTCCTATGAAGCAAGTGTCGGTCTATTCAATTGAGAGGAATCATTGCATTACATCCCTGTTGAAAAATAAAATAGATAAATTTAGGGAAAATGGGGTTGAAAGATGATAACTCAACAGTGGAGGAACTCATTCTACAACTTCGATAAATTAAGGGGTATTCTCAAATAATGTTTCCTAGATGTTTGAAGACCGACAAATGTCCAAAGTGCTGCTTCTTCGTTCGCGTGACGGAAAGCTACCGCGTGACAGGAAGCTACCTTGCAAAAATAAAAAAATTTAAATCGACACCTTCAATACGCATCGTATAGGCCTATACGATGCGTATTACTTCTTGGTTAGGGGACATTGGCAGCCTTTGACAGACATAGAAGTTTGAACCCACCTCAATACGCATCGTATAGGCCTATACGATGCGTATTGAGAGTGTCGATTTAATCCCCTAAGGTGTGCCAATAATACGACCCAAAAGTAATCCGTTAGTGGTGACGTCTAAGGCAGATTTCAGCCAGGTGACTATTTTCATAGGGGCCCTATTTTCGTGAATTTCCTTGAAATAATAACAACTAGTAGGATTCCACCGCGTTTTGCGGCAGGAATTTAATCGGTATCGGTTCTCTTGGTTTCGGTAATCACTTGCTAAAGTAATCGAAAGAAAAAAAACCAAAATGCCTAAAAGGATATCGACACAAGTTTAGGGGATTAAAATAAAAAAGAATTTAGAAAAAAAATCCAAAAAAAAACAACCAAGTAAAATTAAGATTTCTAATTTAAAAACTAAACAGTAAATTGTCAAAATGGTCCCTGAGGTTTGGTCACTTTTGCCTCTTTAGTCCAAAACTCAAACCTTTTGAATCTAGGTCCCTGTTGTTTCAATTTTGTCGTCATTTTCATCCAAAAGCAAAATCTGGTCAAATTTTTTCGGTTAACATCCATCTTTTTCAGTTAAAATCTGATTAGATTTTTTAATTTGTTATAACAAAACGTTAAAAGACCATTTTGCCCTTCATTAAAAAGGAAAAAAAAACAAAAAAAGTTGGATGTTAACTGGAAAAAAATCTGATCAGATTTTGAGTTTGGATGAAAATGGCAACAAAATTGAAACCACAGGGACCCAGATTCAAAAGTTTTGAGTTGTGGACTAAAGTGACAAAAATGACCAAACCTCAGAGACCATTTTAGCAGTTTACTCAAAACTAAAATTCAATGGGCTGTTGGCCTGCTGCAAGAAATTGGGTTGGATTGCATACTAAGGTTACTGGGTTAAACTTTTTGGGTCCTAACTACTGAACCCTTGGCCCAGTTAATGATTAAATTAGACCATGGGTGTTTATTGGTGAACAAAAACCCAAACCCGGACCCGAACTCGAAAAAAAAACGGACTTGGGTATTGTAAACCCGCTTTATACCCGGGCTTTTTTATTACCCGTACCCGGTTATAGGAATACCTACACCGGGTTTTAGGAATACCTGATACCGGGTTTTAATCGGGTATGAATGTTGCAAGTTGTTGTGTTCCAAAACCTTTTTAACAGCTATAATGCCGTTTTCTAGCCATTATACATCTATTTCTATGTTTAATGCAAAAAAGTGAAGTGAAAAACAGACCTATACTTGAAACCGTACCATACCTGGCCCGTAAATTAGGTATTTTAATACCCGGGTATTGAAAACCCGAACTCGAACCCAGGTACATCAGGTATGGTTTTCCTGACCAATACACGGACCTGAATCCGACCCGGGTATTGACAATACCCGGAAAACCAGGAAGTATAAACTCAACGGGTTGTTCAACATTTTTGTTCATTCAGTTTTTTTTTGAATTTTTGTATTATGCATTGTATTCATGAATTATCTTTATGTTTCAACAAAATTAACAATATTGAAAACATAAATAAAAATTAGCAACCTTGAAAACATAGATAAAAATTGTAAATGAACTGCAAAATTGCTTAAACCAAACAGTTTGATTTAGAGATAGAAAAAAAAGTGGTCCGGATTTCCAAAGTGGTTTGTAACTCGACCTGATTTGCACTAACAAACCGATTTAAGCCAAACTGGTTTTAACCCGAACAATACCTTTAGTTTGTATACCAGTTCCTCCTCTCGTCTCCCAAATTGGTTTCAACTCGACCCAAACATTTTTTTAAACACGGGTTTTGGGTAACAATTTATGACCCAATTCGGTTTTAACCCGATCTAAACCGATTTAAATAGGGTTTTGAATAATATTCATCCAAACCGGTTTATGACCCGAGCTGGTTTCTCCTAAAATTGGTTTTGACCAAAGCAGACCAAACCAATTCAGTTTATCACCCTAACCGGGTTGGCAAAAAACCTCGATTTCTACACCTTTAGTGTGACTTGGTATGATGGAAATGGTGGTGACCGTAGGAGTGAAATAATAATAATAATAATAATAATAATAAAAATAATAATAATAATAAGGGATATTGGCCTCTAATAATCCCAAGCAGACTTCATTAGGCATTGGCAGTCCCACCTTTTTTTTATTCCTCTTGACGGTCCCACCTTTCAACTATTTTTCCTCCACCGGTCCTCAGTTAAAAAAAATTCAACGGAGTTAAGTTTTTTTTCGAATTACAAACTGATGTTTTAAGGCTTTTGATCAGAACGGGGACACGAGTCTATTGATGTAAAACTTAACTCGAAATGGTGCTCCAAACGACGAAAACGGTGTTTCAATTCGGGTGATCAAACTTCCAATTAACAAAAATCTAGTCGTTTGGAGCACCGTTTCGAGGTAAGTTTTACATCAATAAACTCGTATCCTCGTTCTGATCAAAAGCCCTAAAACATTAGTTTGTAATTCAGAAAAAAAAAAAAACTTAACTCCGTTAAGTATTTTTAACTGAGGACCGGTAAAAAAAATAGTTGAAAGGTGGGACTGTCAGGAGGAATAAAAAAAGGTGAGACTGCCAATGGCCAATGACGTCTACTTTGGATTATTAGAGGCCAATATCCCTAATAATATAGATTGTGGTGGTGGTGGTGGTGATGAGCAAATTGGATTTAAATAATCTCAGCTTTCTTAATTTGACCGATAATAATCTCAACTAAGTTACTGGCAGATAATAATCCGAACTGGTCCACTTTTGGCCGATAATAGTCTGCGTTAAATATAGCTTAACGGAGTTAAGTTTTTTTCGGAATTACAAACCGATGTTTTAGGGCTTTTAATTAGAAAGAGGATACGAGTTGATTGATGTAAAATTTACCTCGAAATACTGCCTCAAACGACGAAAACAGTGCTTCAATTGGGGTGTTTAAACACCTAATTAACAAAAATCAAGCCGTTTGAAGCATCGTTTCGAGGTAAGATTTACATAAATCGACTCGTATCCTCGTTCTGATCAAAATCCATAAAACATCAGTTTGTAATTCGGAAAAAAAGTTTAACTCCGTTAAGCTATTTTTAACGGCGGACTATTATCGACCAAAAGTGGACCAGTTCGGATTATTATCGGCCAATAACTGAGTTGAGATTATTATCGGCCAAATTGAGAAAGCTGATATTATTTAAATCCAATTTGCCGTAATAATAATAATAATAATATTATTATTATTAAACTTGATGCTATGGAATCAATTTAAGCGTTTCATAATTGACCTTTTGGATTATGTTTACTTATTCCTAAAGACATTGGGTTGAGTTATAATACAAAGTATTTAAAAATAAGAAGGGTAAGAAGCCACCAGAGAGTGACAAGTGTCCTAGGAGGAATTAAATGGAAAATGTAATTTTGTCTACAAGTGGAAAGAGAATATGCACATGCAAGTCACATGTTATTTCCCCCCCCCCCCCCCAATTTTTAAACACCCGTAACTTTTTTATACATCATTTGTTTTTAAAAAAAATTATACCATAAAATCGAGCGTTTTTTATCTTTAATATGAGTACCATAGTGTTATATTTTTCAAAAAAAATTCAAAAACGCAGTTGCATATTACACAATGGACATGATGTAAAACACAATGTAAAGTAGATCAAAAACACAATCAATAACAATAGATAAAGACACAATGGACAACATACTAAAACAACAATGACCATAACGTATAACACAATGGCGATAACATATAACACAACAAGTATCAGACTAAATAAAAACACAATTGATGACAACAGATAAAAGACACAATTAATGACAGCAGATAAAAGACACAATGAAGAGCAGATGAAGACACAATGGAAAACAAACTGAAAACACAATACACAACAAACTAAAACACATTGAACAAAGACAATAAAAAAAAATTGAACAAATTATTAAAACACAATAGACAACATATTAAAACACAATGAATAACATATTAAACACAATGACCTGAACTAATAACACAATTTATAGAAAACCCAAATATAACACATCTTCATTGTGTCATATATTGTGTTATAGGTTCTTATACAAACGCAATGGATAGAACCCAAATTAACATTGTTTTATAGGTTTCGATAATAACACAATGGACATGATGTAAAACACAATGTAAAGTAGATCAAAAACACAATCAATGACAACAGATAAAGACACAATGGACAACATACTAAAACACAATGACCATAACATATAACACAATGGCGATAACATATAACACAATAAGTATCAGACTAAATAAAAACACAATTGATGACAACAGATAAAAGACACAATTAATGACAGCAGATAAAAGACACAATGGAGAGCAGATGAAGACACAATGGAAAACAAACTAAAAACACAATACACAACAAACTAAAACACAATGAACAAAGATAATAAAAAAAAATTGAACAAATTATTAAAACACAATGGACAACATATTAAAACACAATGAATAACATATTAAACACAATGACCTGAACTAATAACACAATTTATAGAAAACCCAGATATAACACCATCTTCATTGTGTCATATATTGTGTTATAGGTTCTTATAAAAATGCAATGGATAGAACCCAAATTAACATTGTGTTATAGGTTTTGATAATGACACAATGTATAGAAACTCTACTGACCAAAACCCAATTAAAAGACACAATGACCTGAACCTTTAACACAATGCAAAAAAACCAAGTAAAAATGAAAATTTTTATTTTATTTTTATATGATAATATGGTACTCATATTAAAGATAAAAAAACGCTCGTTATTATGATGAATTTTTTTTTAAAAAAAAATGTCGTATGAAAAAGTTACGGACGTTTTAAATCGATGGGGGAATTGGCATGTGGCTTGCATGTGGAGAGAGAAAATCCATAAATACAGGATTCCCTTTATGCCCTTCTATTATCTTCTTTTCCCTACAACTAATCTCAACCCTTCATATCTAAGATCAATGGACTAGATTCCTTCTTACCCTTCTTATTTATTTTATCATTTGTATTTGATCCTAACCCTAAAGACATTTAATCACTTTTGGATTTTATTTTGTGGTGAACAACGGTCTATGGTTGGAATTTGAGGATGCGGTGATGTCGGTGGATGCTTGATTTTAAACATTTAAAATTACAACTTCTAGATAACACATTATATATATAAAGACAAAGGTCGGTGGTGAAGACCTTGTCTTTAATATTCCAAACTTCAAGGACACTTTTTAGTTCTTAATTCTTAATCAAGTTTTTGACTTTTCTTTTCTTCACTTCAAAATTTTAAACCAACAAAAAAAGCCTTTACACTTTCAAGTTTTTCCACTCTACACCTTTAATTTTATGACATGAAACACTATTAACCATTATTTTTAAGTAAGTTACACATTCACTTCTAACTTTCAGTAATTGACAACTTTGAACTTCTTAACCTTTTCTACTTAATAACTTGACACCTCCTTTGGTTTAAATGACTTTTACGACTTTACACCGCAACGTGGACAAATTATTATACTTTTTTTAATCTATGTTCTACTTATTTTGTGTACCTTCGTAAATTGTATTTGAAAGCAAGTCGGGTCAAATATACTACGTTTTCATTCGATGGCGATGTAGTTTTTTTAAGTAAAGAGTCGGGTCAAATATACAGTATAAATACGAGTTACTTTAACTTTCGACGCCGCCGCAACGCGCGGTGGGTCAAAATCCTAGTAAATTAAGAAAAATGAAACACAACGTGTCAACGTTCATAGCAATTCGAACTAGTGTTATTCTCTCGCGCTTCGCGGCTGGAATTTATTCGGTATTAATTCGGTTGATTACGGTACTGGCACTCGCTATAGTAATTGAAAGAGAAAACATTGCATTGGTCGAAAACAAAAAACACATATTGATACGATACCTATATTGTTCAGTTGATATCGGTTTGGTTCTTTTGCACTTTATGTTTATTTTATTTCAACATTATGATATAATTTTCTTTGAAAACGGATATTGTGCCGCTATCGTACCAACCCCAATTGAAACTGATTGAACAACATCTATATGGGTACCAATATTTCTTTTTATTGTTTTTGTGTTCTATAAACTGATACCGTATCGCTAGCATACCATACCGAACAACATCGGTACCGATATGCATTCATGTAGGGCTATAAACAAACCGAACGTTCAGTGAACAGTTCGTGAACCGTTCGGCGGGAAGTTCGTTTATGTTCGTTCGTTTAATAAACGAACGAACATGAACAAGAAATTTCGTTCGATTAGTTAAATGAACGAACATGAACAGAGGTCTTGTTCGTTCGATTTTGTTCGTGAACGTTCGGTATGGTGTTCGTGAACGTGTTCGTGAACATTCGTTGATTTACGTTCGTTTATGTTCGTATGTTTGTGTTTTAATTGAAGATCTTTGTACTTTCTTATATTTTATTTGTACTTTTTATATTATTAAACTTTTATTTATTTTATCTCCCTAACAATTAAACTAGGAAACCCACTTTTACCTTGTTTATGCATCATTTCCCTTACATTTCTCATTATTTAAATCCACGAATACTATCGACCTCCGTTCCACAATAAGGGATTCAAGTTCGAGTGCTACTCTCTGGGCCATCTATCTTTATCCTTCGTCGCGTTCGCCAAATTTATTTGTGTTCGTTTGGGTTCGTGAACCGTTCGCGAACACGCTCATTTCCTTAATGAACGAACATGAACATAAAATCTCGTTCGGTAAGTGTTCATGAACCGTTCGTGAACACATTCATTTCCTTAACGAACGAACACGAACAAGGCCTTGTTCGTGTTCGTTCGGTTCGTTTACAGCCCTACATTCATGTTTATGGTTTCATGTTTGATAACAGATATTTTGATCGTATCTTAAACAGTATATGAGAAAAATTTATGTGTAAATCATTTAAAGCAATAAACCAATAAAATAATAAAAAGTTAGAAAAAAACAATATTGAAAAAAAAATCAAAAACCACTATTCATCGCCTCTTTTTCTTTCGATGTTATGATATTTTTTTTTGAAAACGGATATTGTGTCGTTATCGTATCAAACCCAATCGAAATCGATTGAACATCTGTATCAATACTAACATTTATTTTATTGTTTTTGTGATCTAATACGGTATTGCTACCATATCATACCGAACATGGTACCGGTATACATTAATTTTTATGATTCATGTGGTACTTTGATTGTATTTTAAAAGTTGGAAAAAAATATATAATAAATCAACAAAATTATAAAACTTAGAAAAGAACAACACTAAAATAAAAAAACAATATTAAAAAAATATAAAACACTATTCATGGCTTCTTTCTTTTGATATGTATAATAATAATATTAGAATCAACCATTCGGAACGGCTATGGAGTACTACTGAGTAAATTCTAAAATTGCCCAATTATTATTCGCTCTCGTTATTTTCACACACATATTTTAATTTCACACCCTTTTTCACTTTATACAAGAGACATAGAGAGAAGAGATATGTGAATATTAATTTCTTTATTGTTTTATACGTTCTAAAATTGTCTGATTATTATTTTATATGGAGTAAATTACGATTTTGCCTCATGTGGTTATATCACTTTTACCCTTTTAGCTCAAAAAGGAATCTTTTAACATCTGAGTCTTCAACGTCTTTTTTTCTAACCATTTTGACCCCTAACACTAACCTTATCAATTTACTTTTAGGGGCAAAAAATGTTAGAAAAAAAATGTTGGTGTTCAAAAGGGTTAGAAAAAAAGAGTTGGGGACTCAGATGTTAAAAAATGATTTTTTAAATTAAAAGGGAAAAAATAATATAACCAGCCAAAATCATAATTTACTCTTTTATACGTTATAATTCCTAATATCCCTAAATTGCTCTTTTTAAGATCGTTGTGCTTGCTTTTTCATCATAATTCCTAATATCTCTAAATTGCCCTTTTTAAGATCGTGTGCTTGCCTTTTCATCATAATTCCTAATATCTCTAAATTGCCCTTTTTAAGATCGGGTGCTTGCCTTTTCATCATAATTCCTAATATCCCTAAATTGCCCTTTTTAAGATCGTACTTGCTTTTTCAACTTTTTCAACTTTCGGGCCATTTTGAATTTCAACGTTTATTGTGTAATTCCTAAATTACCCTTTCCGATATCAACCTTTCGTGACATTTTGGGTTCGAATTGCCATTCACAAAGCAGCATAGCACCTAAATCTAATACCAAAATTGCTTTCACATCTAACTATTAAATGCCATTCAGAGTTTTATTTTACATAATTTGTACTATTTTTTATTAATATAATTACTTATAAGCGTATTTTGTTTTTCTTTAATTTATAAAATTTTGAATACGTTATTGTAACGTACTTACTTTTATCCACGTTTTCCATACAAAGTTCATTTAAAACCAAGTCGTGGATCGTAATATACAAGTGATTGAAGCACATATGTATATGTTATCAAAATCATTTGTTTTTCTATAGGTCCAACAATTTCCCCTAGAACAGATGATGCCAAAACAGATGTTTATTGGATCAACTTTTATTCCTTTTCAACTTACTCCCGATTTGTGCTTTGAATTATTTTTCAAATCTCTCAGAGAGTGAGTCATCAGCATCCTTTCGAGTGGAAGATTCAGTAAATCTTGCAGATCTTCAATTCTTAAGCTCATAATACTGTTCATTGAAGTCTTTTGCACTTCCCCATTTGCCCTGACAAGAGTCATGTTGGCTCATGTGGATCCCACCTTAAGAACAGATGATTGAAAGCCAAAATAGTCTACAATCAACTAATCCTTCATAACAGTGCTTGAAGACATTCTCCTCCCAATGGCAAAGGCATCAAACAACTGCTGCTTCTAAAGGTCTGCTACAAGCTAAGGTCTGCTGATTCACAAGCTCTGCCAAAGTAAACCACTGATGAAGACTAAAGTCTGCTGGAAGCAAAGGTCTGATCACCCTTTGATTAAAGAAGACAAAGTCTAATGAAGAAGGTTTGCTGAGGATCAACAACGGATAAGGGCTCATCAGATGTTGAATCAACAGATGATGTATATCAGTGTTTTGAATGTAACAGTGTTTAGTTGATAGCAGATGTTAGAGGTTGTTAGAGTTGTTAGATGTCATTGTCTAGGTAACGTCAGCATAGATTCCTCAGTGGTTTGCATTGTACTATAAATAGAACAATGCATGTATTGTTCTATTCATCACCTTGACATTTTGTACGAACAAATTGAGTGATCTCAGGCTGAGGGGGAGTTTGTATTCATGCATACGTGAATCATTGTAATTTCAATCATTCAGTTTAAAGTATTCATGATGAAAACAAATATCTCATTGTTTATGATTTAAAGTTTATCTTCATTCCGCTGCAATTATTTCCATCTTTGTTATCATCTTACATCTTTTATCTTAAACATTCACAAACAATTGAAACTCAGCCAAAGGGGAATTTGTTTCTAATGATTTGTAGTCTTCTCCTATTATCAAAACAAATACAACCACCACAGGTGGGAATTCAGATGATCCTATTAAATTAGGTGATGAATTAAGATATAAATATTTGACGGATAGAATGACTACCATTGAAACATCTATTGCTGACATGAAAAAAATGATGAAACAGATGATGGAGCTTTCTAAATGTCAGCCTAGCACTCAACAAATTGCCAATCAGCTGTGGAATTCTGTGCAACCAATCCTCCAAGCTCAAAGGAATTTGGCTGAAATCAACCACAACACTCATATGAAACTTATAAGGAATATGGTTGATGCTAGATACAAAGACACATAAGCAGACATTAAGGCTATCAAGGAACATCTGGTCAAAATTACTGGCTCTACCCTTACAACAGTCCTTCATGATGATGCCAAAAAGGGGGAGAAAGATTCACTGAGAAAGTTGCCACCTAATTCAAAAGCTAAACCAAAACCAAAGGTGCAACAAAAGACAGAGTCTGCTCAACAAAAATCTTCTTCAAAAGCTTCAGAAGCTGGAAAAAGAAAAGGGATTGATGAGACCCTAAATAAGAAAGCTGAAGTGATAGCTTTAGAAAAGAAGAAGAAGCAAGATACAAAGGAAAGCAAAGCTTCCAGTTTTATAAAGAAAGAACATGCAGAGCAGAAGAAAAAAAGGAAGATATTGGTACTTCAGAAAGAAGAAAGTCTACTAGAAAAGTCAGACCACCAATTGCCACCCTTCCTAAAACCGCTGCTACTCCTACAAAGACGGTATCCTCTGCTAAACCTAAACCCAAACCTTCTCCACAAAAACCACTACAAAAGAAGCAGAAAATAGCTTCAACACCGTCATCACCGGCTTACCCAACAGATGCTGAGACACCCGTTGTTTTAGCAGATGTTAACCTATCCTCTGCCATAATCATTTTCACCACACCACCAACAACCCAACCACCTCCACCACCTCCAACACCTCAAAGATTCCCTTCACATCCATCTTCACCACCTAAACGACCTCCATCACAAAAACTCAAGTTTGGACGCAAAAGAAAAACTTTTGTTGTACAAGAAGATGATGAGGAGATTAAATCACCAATCCCCTTATCATCTGTCCCCATTCAAACCATACCATCCTCATCACTTCCACCCAAAACACCCACTTCATCCCTTCCAATTGCTACACTACCATCTGTCATTCCCCTGGCCGCTCTGGAGGTGCTCACTGTTAAAGGAGAAATTGAGTCATTCTTCACAATAGAGGATCTATCAAAAAGATCATTCCCATCTCTTTATGGCTACAGGCAGCCTCAAAACTTAGATGAGTATCTGAAATTAAAAGCAAGACAGGCTGAGTTGATAGCTAAAGAAGAGAGCAAAGGGATGGATGGCAAGAAATACCAAAGTCAATTATCACATGAGCTTAGCAAAGTCAGAAAACTTGAAGACTTGGCTAAAGACCTGAGTAAATCCATGTCTAAGAGGCCAATAAATGCTGAGCTTGACAAGGAATTGAGGGATGACTATATTGAACACATAATGAAGCACAAGCCATACAAGGCAACCACGGCTCAATTCAAAGACTGGTAATCAGATGCTCTCAGGGAAGAAATTGAAAGAATCACAAAAATGCTCATTGATCCTTCAATAAAGCCAACTCCACCAAATTGGAAGAAAGCCAAGAAAGTGGATCCATATGAGGCATTGAAACTTAAGAGAATGAGAGCAGAGCTTGTGGCTGCTGATTATAGTTTAGCTAGATCCATTGCCAGATAGTATAAACTCAACATAGTAGAGACCTACAAAAGGCTGGAAGAGCTCAGAGCTAAAGATCCCAGTGTTCCTCAAAAGCCAGCCTATCCTACAACCACTGCTGGCATGTCTCAACAGACCCATACTTCCAAAAAGCTTCTCTCGGCATCTTTTTAGCTGCAAATGCCTTAAGACAATTAAAAAGGCAAAAGCAGACTGATGAGGAAGATGAGCAGAGGTATGAAGAACACAGAAAAGAGGCAAGCTTGATTTTTATATGGACCCTGTTGCTGATTTACTTGCTGCTAAACTCAGAGAAACACTTACAAAGTTAGTCAGTGTTAGGATCTGAGTTTCTTATGATTGTGTTTTCGTTTGATAATAATGAAAAGAACAAGAACAATTGCAGCGGAATATAAATGGAAGCAAACTTTCACACACAATCAAATAGGAGAAATGCTTTCAACACACAAGTTTATCATTAAACCGAATGATTGAATTTATTTCGAACTTCAATTACAATTGCATGCATGTATCACAAACTCCCCCTCAACCTGAGCTCACAACAGTTTGTTCGTACAGGATAACTTGTGATGAAAGAGCTAATAGAACAGTACAGGGTACTGTTCTATTTATAGGCACGAGCAAACCACTGTGGCATCTTTGCTGACATCACTATGAAAGTGACATCTAACCTCCTAATAACCTGTAACTACTGTTCTAATACAACTACTGCCTATTACAAACTACTGATTACAATACAACAGATAATAGACTAAACTACTGCTTCCCATTCCACTGTTATCTTCCTAGCAGTGCTTTGTCTTCATCATCAGTACTTGAAACATGACAATAGATTGAGCATCAGTGCTTGCCTTCAACAGTCTTTAGAATCTTCATCAGATGTTGAATGAACAGCAGTTGTTGTATGTGCACAGTAGATAGAGGTCAACAGTTGTTAGAGCCACTTCCAAAGGGAAAGAATGAATACAAACATCTGCTTATTCTAGATCCACTGATCTGATCCAGTTTTGGCTTTAATCAACTGTTCCTTTGTAGGGTTCAATCCCAACCATCTCTCCCTGGAACAGATGATGCCAAAACCCTTCATTATTGTGAATCTTTATTGCCTCATCAACAGTTCCCTTATTTGTCCTTTGAGTTGTAATTCAAAGTCCAAGGCATCTGTATCATCCTCATCCCTGCATAGTGTAAGATCAAGGAGATCTTGCAGATCTTCAACACTTAGGCCCATTTCTTGTTCCCTTGATATTTTCTTCACCTCACCACCGGATTTGATCAGAGTCAATACGTGGGTCTGTTTGTCAGTTTTCCACTTTAGTATTTTTGAATCCAGTGGGTTTCTTGGTAGAGTCTTATTTGATGATGAGTTTGCAGATGGTGGCCTAGTGATAACTGGTTGAGCAGTGTTTGAAGTGTTTGCCAATTCAGGGTTCTCAGCTATCATCTGCTGAAGGACACTCTTTATAATGGCATCCCCTGCTGCTACATCTTCTAGTGTTTCTGCATCCATCTGCTTTTGTCTCCTTCTTTGATAAAGGATGGCAGCAGGTGAAACAGTGGATTTCCTGATTTGTAGCTTTTGTGGTCTTGTTGGAACCACTGCTTCAGGATAGTCAGGCTTTTGTGGAACATTTGGATTTTTCTTTCTTAGTTCTTCCAACTTTTTGTAACTTGCCCTGACTTTATCTTCTTTCCACCTTGTTACCTGATTTCTTGACCCAAAATCAGCAGCAATAAGTTCCTCTTTCATTCTCTTCAGCTTTAACACTTGATCAGGTACATTTTTCTTGTATTTTGCCCAAACAGGAGGAGTATGTTTAACTTTATCTTTGTTCATTTTTTCAATTCTCTCTAACTCCTCTTTGAGCTCACCAAGGGTCCATTCTTTATATTGACTCTTGTCTCCCTTGTATTTCTTGAATGCAATGATATGTTCAAGGTAATCCTTTCTCAGACTTTCATCATCTCTTTCTGAGAGTTGCTGACAGAGATTCTTTGAAAACCTTTCCAAAGTACTGACCTGAGTGAGCAGGTATTGGTAGTATCTTGGGATCTCTTTTGTCAGATTTGCCCTGTGAATTTCTTTTAGAAATATCCTCTGCCTGTTGGGCTTTTATCTTCAAGTATTCTTCTATGTTGTTAGGCCTAGGATATCCTTGAATAGATGGCAGGTTCCTTTTAGCAGGGTTATCTTCAGTGTAGAAGGATTTGATCTCCTCTCTAACTGCTGGAAGATCTAAAGGATACTGGACACCTGCCGGAACAATGGCAGTGTTTGGATTTGAGACTTGTGCTGAAGAGATTTGAACAGGGTTTGGTAAGGTAACAAGGGTCAGTGGTTGTGAAGATGTTGGTGGTGAAGGTTCATCATTGAATATTACCCTTCTCCTTTTAGGTTTAGGAGAGGTTGGTGGTGTTTTGGTGGGTTCAGTGGTGGTGATTTGAGTGGTAGGTGGTTGACTAACAGTTGTTGAAACAACTGGTGTTTCAACCACTGTTGCCATTACAACATCTGATGTGTCACCTGATGTCTTCTGCTTTTTGGCAGGTGGTGTTGGTGGTAATAAGGATGTTTTTGGTGGTGATGTGATTTTTGGTGGGGCAGTGGATGTAGTGCGTGTTGCAGTGGTAGTGGTGGCAGTTGTTTGGCTAACATCTGTTGCAACAACTGAAGTATCAACAACTATTGACACAACAGGTGTTTCAACATCTGTTGGTTTGGAAGGTTGATGAGTGGAGCTTTTGGAAGTTTGAGGAGTATGTTTTGTGGGTCTGGAAGGTATGGTTTTGGGTTGCCTCACTTTTCTAGTGGGCTGTTTTCTTTTAGGCTCAGGAATTTCTTCATCCATGGGCTCAGAAACACCCTGCTCTTCCATCTCCATATAAACTTTCTTCTCCTTTTCAAACCTTTATTTTCCCTTTGCCTCTCTATCCTTTTTCACCTTTGCTTTTTCATCAGCAATGGCATTTAAGGTCACATCAACCTTTTTAGAACCATCTGGTTTAGGGATGTCTGCAAGCATGCTTGATTTATCTGGTGCAATGTACAAACCATCTTCATATCCCTTTTTCTTTAGCTGCTTCATTTTCTCCCCCTTTTTGGCATCAGTTGGTGGAGGATTATCAACAAAAATTATAGGAGGAGGAGCAGAACCAGTGGTTTTCAGCAAGTGGGCCTTTATTGCCTTTATGTCAGCTTGTGTATCCATGAACCTAGCTTCCATCATATTTCTGATCTTTTGAACTTGTATGTCATGTTGCTGATCAGCAATTTGTCTTTGTTGGTGAAGCATAGGTTGAAATAATGCCCAAAGTTCAGTGGGAGTAGGAGCAGATGATGGAGCAGATGTTGCAGCTTGTACAGCAGAGGGTGTTGCCCTTTGTGCTTGTAACAACTGTTGCAGCATGGTTTTAATATCTGCAACAGATGTTTCAATCTTGTCAACCCTCTCCGTCAATTCTCTATACATTAAACCATCAATCAAGTTAATGGGATCATCTGATTTCCCACTGGCAGTGGTTGTATCAGCAGTGGACTTAGGGAAAGTATTCCAAAAGTCATCCACTGATGCCCCTTTTTCTTGGTACTGGGGACTTCTTTCTTCAGGCCTGGAAACCAATTTTAGTGAACCAGTGAATACTGGATACACCTTGGTTCCCAATGAAGAAATTGCCTTCAAGGGAGTCTCACTTATGAAACTACTGCCCAAGTGTAAACCAGTGGGTTTAACACTTGTAGTAGCAGCTCCACTTGAACTACTGACAGGAAGTACTTGTACATCCTGCAGTGTAACCTCCTCAGTTGTTGGTGGGTTAGCAATGAAAGGGAGCTCAGACTCTGTCACTTGTTGAGGCATATTCTCAGTGATAGGTGGTTGAGAAGAACTGATTTCTGTCTGAGCTATATCAAGTGCATCCAACAAGGGTAATATTTGTGGTGGAATTTGTGCAGTGAGGATAGGAGTGGAAAGAGAATTTGCCCCGGGCATTGGGCTGTGGATGATGGAATCAAGTGATTCCAGAGCATCATAATTTGGTGTCCCTGTTCTTACAACATGTTCTTTTTGAGAAGAAGCAGGAGGAGTTTGAGGCTCAGGTTGAGATCTTTCAACCAACTGCTGTGAGGAAGTAGCAGCAGTGGTTATTGGTGACTTTTGTGTTGTCACTGGTAGTTGCTCTGGGATCTCATCTTCCAGAGTTACCTTTGTTTAGGGTTTGGGGGGCTTTTGTAATTTTTTCTGTTTTGGCCTTTTTGGGGTTTTAGGTGTGGGTTTCACAGCAGTTGTTTTGCTGCTGTGATCACCTTGAGCAGTGGGCTCAACAGCAGATACCTGAGGAGCAGTGGTAGCTGCTAAAGTCTGCTCAGGAACCTCTGTTTGTGTTTTTGTAATTTTTGACAGTCTTGTAAAGGTTTCAGAAGTTAGGTTGTTCATTTGAAAATGATTTCCTTGGATTAACACATGAGCATTATCCTTGGAAAATTTCTTATTAAAATAGTAACTTAGAAACCTTGGAAATAACAAGAATGCCTTTTTATTAACATTTGTAACAAGATAATTGAAGATCTCCTGGGAATAATTGAAATTTTCTTTTTGTAAAATATCATAGCCCAGGTATTGAATCTTCAATGGGATCTCATTGAAGGCAGTTGTTTTATTTGAAACACACATTAGGAGGGTATGAAACATAAATCTTATGGCAGGAGGAAAACTGCCTTTTTTGTAAAGTATCTTTTTTCATTTCCTCATCATACCCTCTTTTAAGAAAATCAGTTTGATACTCTGTTTTAGGGAGAGAAGTTTTACCTTGAAGATTATTGAGTTCAAACACTTCGGAGATGGTTTGTGGTGTAATAGTGATAGAAACACCCTTTATCGAAGAATTGATGGCTAAGGGCTTTTTATCCTTAGTTTCTAACTTAGCATTTTTCCAGAATTCTCGCTGGGTGTCAATGAAGATTGGAGCATCACAGGTCAACAAAGTCTTGTACTTTGAAGACGATAAGGTATCAATGATGGAATTGAATGTTTCGGTGTTACTAGGTTTTTCAAGTAGACCCAAATAGTTGTGAGGAGTTTTGAATGGAAGGGCCATGGTGATTTGAAAGTGATTGCGAGAGGAAGAAGACGATGAAGGCGATGAGTGATTTTGAGAGAAATGGATGGTAACTGCTTTGAGAAAGGAATTTTGAATTCGATTCGACAGTGAAAACCCTGTTTGGGGGTTTGTTCAGGGTTTTATAAAGGGAAAAGTGAATGCTGACGTGGCAGTGGTTACAAAAGATCTGACCGATATGTACTGTCCACGTGCCAACCTCTGATGAGTAATGGAGGACAGTTGTTTTATGAAACCACTGATGAAGCAATAGCAGTGGTTGCAACGGTTATAATGAGGACAGTGGGTGACTTTACAACTATCAGTGGATAGTCTATCAGTGGTTGAAAACACTGATGTTTGATCAACAGTGATTAACAATGAAATGAGAAAACAGAGGTTGACTTTCAGCAGTGGACAGCAATAACAGAACAGATGTTTGAAACAAATCAGTGGTTATGGCAGACTTTTAAGGATGGATTTTTAATTTTCTGAAAACATTTTAATGCTTTTATTCATAGAAAAACATGATTTTGCCTGTTATTCCATGTTTAGCATGCCAATCCTGGAGATCAAGCTTTCAAAGGTGGATGTGTCTAATGCTTTTGTTAGCACATCTGCCAGCTGATCTTTAGTTGGAACATGGTGCAGAGAAATCAAACCTTTTTCATAACAATCCCTCACAAAGTGATGTCTGATATCAATGTGCTTGGTGGTTGAATGTGAGACTGGATTTTTGATGATATTTTCTGCTGCCTGACTATCCAGCATGAGTGGTGTCTTTAGGGCAGTGATACCAAAATCCAGCAATTGATTTTGAAGCCAAAGCAGTTGGGCTGTACAGCTTGCAGCAACTCTATACTCTGCCTCAGCAGTGGATGTTGAAACAGTTGCTTGCTTTTTGCTTTGCCAAGACACTAAGCAACTGCCTAGGAATTGGCACCCTCCTGGAGTGGACTTCCTTGTTGTGTTACATCCAGCAAAGTCACTATCTGAGAAACCTGAAAGCTTGACATTTTCATCAGCTGGATACCAGATACCAAGTGTGGGAGCACCTTTTAGGTATCTGAATATCCTTTTTACAGCAATAAGATTTGACTTTCTAGGGGCTGATTGGGATCTTGCACAAACACATGTTGCAAACATGATATCTGGCCTAGATGCAGTTAGATACAATAAAGACCCAATCATGCTTCTATAAAGAGTTTGATCAACCAAATCATCATTTTCATCAGACATGACTATTTTTGTGGTTGCAATGGGTGTACTACATGGCTTGCAATCATTCATCTCAAATTTCTTTAAAAGTTCTTTGGCATATTTGCCTTGATGGATGAAAGTACCATTTTGCAGCTGCCTTACTTGGAGACCAAGAAAGCACTGGAGTTCACCCATAGCACTCATTTCAACCTCAGCTGTCATGAGCTACCTAAACTCTTCACACATTTTAGAACATGTGCTTCCAAAGATGATGTCATCCACATAAATTTGGACAATCATCAAGTCTTTCCCTCTCCATTTTAAAACAGTGTTTTGTCTATTTTACCTCTTGTGAAACCAATAGAGAGAAGAAAAGTGGAAAGAGTTTCATACCAGGCTCTAGGTGCTTGTTTCAAGCCATACAAAGCTTTATTTAGCTTGTAGACATGATTTGGATTGAATGGATCCTCAAAACCAGGAGGTTGACAAACATATACCTCTTCTTGAATCTTACCATAGAGGAATGCACATTTAATATCCATTTGAAACACCTTGATGTTGTGGTTGACAGCAAAGGCCGGGAATAGTCTGATAGCTTCCAATCTTGCTACAGGGGCAAAAGTTTCATCATAGTCAATGCCCTCTTCCTGTCTGAAACCTTGAACCACTAGCCTTGCTTTATTCTTGACAACAATGCCCCTTTCATCAGTTTTGTTTTTGAAGACCTACTTTGTGCCAATAGGACTTACACCCTCTGGCAGTAGCACAAGCTCCCATATTTGTTGTCTTTTAAACTGTTGGAGCTCCTCTTGCATGGCCTCTACCCAACTGTTGTCTCTTAGTGCCTCTTGGTACTTGACTAGCTGATGAAGAGATAGAAAACCAGCAAAAAGGCAGATGTTTTGGGATTGACTTCTTGTGAGCACCCCTTCACTGATGTTGCCAATGATTTGGTCTGGTGGATGAGACTTCAAGAAGATAAGATCTCCTTTGTATGGTACAATGGCATTTAATGGTGAGGGCTGCAGATGTGAATCATCTGAGCTAACCACTGCTGGTGACTTTGATGATCCAGCAGTGGCTTCAAATGGAGGTGGAGGAATAGGTGGAAGTGGTGTAGAAACATGTTGACTTTTAGGACTATCAACAGTGTTTGATGAGGTGGAAGCAGGGGTTAAAGGGCTACTTTGGTCAACAACTGTGGAGGTAGCAGTGGTTGAGCTTTGACAGCTGTTTTGAACATCTGCTGCTCTGGCAACGGATTTGAAGGTTTGTTGTGGAATGATCACTTCATATCCATTGTCTGATGGAGGAGTTTCTGATGGACCTACACTGTTAGTCTTGACAGCAGTATTTTCAAAAGTAAATTTATCAAGATCAAACAATTCTGCAGGATTTTGCAGGGATTTTCATTGAAGAAAGTTCATTGAACTTTACATTCAAAGTATCTTCCACTGTTTTGGTCCTTGTGTTAAACACTTTGTAGGCCTTAGCAGTGGTTGAGTATCCCAAATTATATCCACTGTCTACTTTGGCTGCAAATTTTGAAATTGAGTCTTTTAAGTTCAAAATAAAGCATGGGCAGCCAAATACTTTAAAGTATGAGATCAGTGGTTTGATTTTATACAGCAGTTCATAGGCAGTCTTTTGATGCCTGGGGTTGATTAAAACTCTGTTCTGGACATAGCAAGTAGTGTTTACTGCCTCTGCCCATAAAGTTAATGGCAAACCTGAATCTGCAAGCATGGTTCTGGCAGCCTCAATCAATGTCCTGTTCTTTCTTTCAACAACCCCATTTTGCTCTGGTGTCCTTGGAATGCTGTACTGCCTTACAATTCCTTTTGACACACAAAACTCATCCAACTCCCTATTTCTGAACTCTGTGCCATTGTCACTCCTGAAGACTTTTACTGGCAAGTCTAACTGCTTTTCAACCTGTTTCACAAAATCATGCAGAATGCCTGCAGTCTCATCTTTGGAATGTAAGAAATAAGTCCATGTAAACCTAGAAAAGTCATCTACAATCACCAAACAATATCTTTTCTTTTTAAGACTCATGACTTTAACTGGGCCAAACAGATCCATGTGCAGCATTTGCAGGCACTTGGTTGTTTTGGACTCTTCAATGGACTTAAATGAGCTTATATGCTGTTTTCCTTTTAAGCAGGAAACACAATGCTCAGGACAGGTGTACAGTTTTTGAGGAAGACCTCTTACTAACCCTTGTTTTGACAAAGCAGTGATTGTCTTGAGATTTGTGTGCCCCAATCTCCTGTGCCATAATTCTGTCTCTTTGTTAGAGGCAGCTGAGAACAGACAGGCATCAGTCCTGTGGCTCTCTTTTGACAAATCAACTACATAATTGCCACTCCTTTGAGCAACAAGTTGGGTTTTTCCATTTTTTATTATTTCTTCAATCTTTTTAACTATTTATGGTCCAACAATCCTACAACAGTCCTTAGTGAAGAATGAGCCATAGCCCTTATCACTGATTTGTGAGACACTAAGGAGGTTGAATTTTAGATTGTCTATTAGATTGACATTTTCAAACTTAACATTACCAGATTGAACTGTACCAGACCCCAGAACCTTCCCTTTACTATTATTACCAAAAGATATATCACCCCCTCCATGAGTTTTGAATTCTTTGAGTAGGGCTCTACATCATGTCATGTGCCTGGAGCCTCCACTATCTACATACCAAAGACTGTCTAAGCATGCAGAAGCTCCCTTAGCTGCAGCTATCATGGCATAGTCACAAGCATGCTCTTTCTCATCAGTCACCTTCTCTTCCTTCTCACCATGTTTCTTTTCTTCTTCTTCAGACCAGGGGTCAGACAATGGTTCTATCAGGGGTTCTGAATTTTCTCCCAGCAGTATTTCCTCAGCAACAGCAGTTACCACTGCTTCAGCAATTTCATCCACTGTTTCAGCACTTGACTGTCCTTCTTCAGTTTCTAGCCCTTCTGGTATTGACTCTAATGCTACAAAACATAATTCATCACTAGGAACAACATCTTTAGCATATAGAGCAAAATTTTCATCACCTAGTTCCTCAGGTAAACTGCTCCAGTCAACAAAGCCTTGTGTGAAGAAGCTTTGTTGATCTGGTTGAACCACTGATGGTCCAGCTTGTTGAGGTGCAGCTGGTTGCACCTGAACCTGAGGGACATGGGTTTGGACATACTGAATTTGAGGAACAGTGGTTTGGACATACTGCACAGGAACAGGGGTTCCAAGGTTTGCATAATGAGCAGTGTTTACATGGGTAGCGAGGGTATTATGGGAATACTGCACAGTGCCTTGGTTATTTTGTGGTCTTGAACTAGGGTGAGTGATAATAGGTCCATTGGTTTGACTCCTACATTCCCTAGCAAAATGACCTAGCCTGTTCCACTTGTAGCATTTAATTTTTGACTTATCCAACCCTGCTTTTAGATTCCCATGCAACCCTGGGAATTTTCTCCCTGTCCTTTTGTAAAATTTACTGGTTCTAACACTCAGCAAATCCAGTTGCTGTAAAATGTCCATTTTCTCTAAGTCAGTTGGATCAAAATGCTGAAGGTCATTGAGTTCAAAGCATAAATTGTCAGAGTTATGGCTTTCTCCATTTGCTGTGAAAGCATAATTGGATGAGTGAGGATCAGAGTTGAAGTTACCACCAGCAGTTATGTCAATAAAATGATCATAACTCTGATCCTTACTACTGCCAGACTCTTCCTGACCCAGAAGAGCTGTGTTGCCAAATGAGTAGTCATCTGCAACTTTGTCAGACTCTTGCAACTTCTTTTTCTGGTTTAACTCCCTTTCATAGGTCAGGAGTCTACCATGAAGTTGGGTCAATGTCAGATCTTTGAACTCAACAGAATTTCTGGTCACAAAAGCAATTGTATCCCATTTTTCAAGTAGTGATCTAAGAAACCTGCTATTTTGTGTTGATTTAGCACATTCAACTTTAACAAGTCTTAGCTCACTAATGAGACAACTGAATCTCTCGAACTGTTGTGTCAATGTTTCACCCTTAATATGACAAAAGGTTTCATACTGCTGATTCAAAATTTCCCTGTTATTTTCAATTACTTCTTTAGTCCCCCCCAAATTGTTCCTTAAGTGCATCCCATAATTCCTTGGCACTATTACAGTGTAACAATCCAGCATAAATTTCATTGGGTAATGCAGATGTAACGATGCTAAATGCCTTGGCATCCAGTTCAAATTTTTGAAAATCCAGTTCAGTATAATTTTCAACTTTTTTTGGTTCATAACTCTTTGGATCCTCAGCACTCGACACCATTGGAACATGTGGTACAAAGACAACTGACTTCCAACATCCGGTATTCTGTTGAGCAAGGATGTGACCCATCCTTCTCTCCCAGATGTTGTATTCATTTCGTTTCAACATGGGTGGTTTGAAAAGTGAACCGATGTTATTGTTAGCATCTTGTGATTGTGACGTCATCCTGGTTGTTTTACAGGTACTGATTAATCAACTTTGCTCGTGATTAAACCTTACTCTGTTTTTCAACAAAACGAACAATTATAAGTATCAACGATTACGAGCTTAACTTTTACGTCAAAATGATTGTTAGATCAAATTTGACTGTCCTAGCTCTGATACCAATTGTTAGGATCTGAGTTTCTTATGATTGTGTTTTCGTTTGATAATAATGAAAAGAACAAGAACAATTGCAGCGGAATATAAATGGAAGCAAACTTTCACACACAATCAAATAGGAGAAATGCTTTTAACACACAAGTTTATCATTGAACCGAATGATTGAATTTATTTCAAACTTCAATTACAATTGCATGCATGTATCACAAACTCCCCCTCAGCCTGAGCTCACAACAGTTTGTTCGTACAGTATAACTTGTGATGAAAGAGCTAATAGAATAGTACAGGGTACTGTTCTATTTATAGGCACGAGCAAACCACTGTGGCATCTTTGCTGACATCACTATGAAAGTGACATCTAACCTCCTAACAACCTGTAACTACTGTTCTAATACAACTTCTGCCTATTACAAACTACTGATTACAATACAACAGATAATAGACTAAACTACTGCTTCCCATTCCACTGTTATCTTCCTAGCAGTGCTTTGTCTTCATCATCAGTACTTGAAACATGACAGTAGATTGAGCATCAGTGCTTGCCTTCAACAGTCTTTAGAATCTTCATCAGATGTTGAATGAACAGCAGTTGTTGTATGTGGACAGTAGATAGAGGTCAACAGTTGTTAGAGCCACTTCCAAAGGGAAAGACTGAATACAAACATCTGCTTATTCTGGATCCACTGATCTGATTCAGTTTTGGCTTTAATCAACTGTTCCTTTGTAGGGTTCAATCCCAACAGTCAGCAGTCCACAATCACCAAACTCATCATTAATAAGTCTTGTCCCAAGAAAACCATCCGATCCAAAAATACTAAAGTGGAAGTCATCCTCAGACACCCACGTATTAACTTTGCTCAGATCAGATGGTAATGTTGAGAAACTTAAAATGGAGGATGCATATGGTCTGGATGCATGTGATCTCCTAGATCTTTTGAATCTTGACTTAGAAAGGGATGATGAAGAAGACATGATCTCCTTGGACTTTGAACTTCACTTCAAGGGGCAAATCAAGGAGATGTTGATGAGAAATAAAGATCAATAATAAAGAAGGGTTTTGGCATCATCTGTTATATGGGGAGATTGTTGGCTCATATGGATCCTACCTTAAGAACAGATGATTGAAAGCCAAAAAAGTCTACAATCAATTTACTCTTTTAATAAATGAATTGTCACCTAGTAAAGAGGATAATATATTTTTGGGATATTGGATTTTAATAATCCTAAGTTTCACCTGTTGGCCGATAATAATCCAAACTTTAAAAATTCCCTCCAATAATCCCAACTTGTAAAAGTTTGGCCGTAATTGATCCTTTTCTAACACAGGTGCACTTAAATCAATAAGGAGTCTCTAGGTGTAATTGAATCTATTAAGAAGACCAAATTCTTATATGTTTGAAAAGGATCAATGCCGGCCAAACTTTTACAAGTTGGGATTATTAGAGGGAATTTTTAAAGTTGGGATTATTACCGGCCAACAGGTGAAACTTATGATTATTAAAATCCAATATCCCTATATTTTTTGGGTGTAAAAAGAGAAGAATACTCTCACGTGATATGCACATGAGGCCATGAGGGGATTTAATAAGAAAATTTAACTGAATTAGAATCTAAGGACACCGCCTGTATTCATGTGTAAACATAAATGATAACCTGATGAAAGTTGAAACATAAAGGACAAAAAAATGCAATTTTATCCTCTATGTCTAATCCTAACTTAGTTTATATAGGCTAACTCTAACTTAGTGGCCAGGATATTACCATATTAATTATAATGTAATTAGGAAACATAACCAATTTAACCTATTTGTCAAATTTGGTCCCTCAAGTTCACCGCTTTATGACTTGAAGTTCATAAATTACCAACAGAGTCTCCCCCAATTATTTTTTCTTCTCTTCACTAGTACATTAAGTTGTTTGATTTATACCAGTTCAAAGAAAGAAAAAAGTTTATCCAATAGCAAGTACACACAAACAACATATACAACTGGCAAAGTTTTACAATTGATATAACATAAATACAAAGTATAAGCCTTTAGAGAAAACATTAACATCAAAATAAGTTCACAAGTCCAAAGAGAATGAGTTTAAACACATAGACATAAATGTAATCGATGCCCAAACTAGGTAGTAGTGAATAACGTCAACAACAACGAGATGAATGCCATGTTGCAACCGATATAGTAAAGGCCTTTTAGCATCTTGTAATCTGAGTGGTCGTATACCCAAGACAATATACTGAAAGTCACATATGCGATGCCAAAACCAACAACAGATAAAAGCATAAAGGGATTTGCAATGTTAATATGAGTGTGTTTTTCATGTTTAAGATTGAAGGAAACGACTCCTAACAGTGATAGAACCATGGTAAGCACATACGAAGCCACTCTAGGGGGAGTTAACCTGGTTAGACAAAATAAAGATAAATATAATAAGAAATAGAAACAACTCGAACCTATAAAGACACAAGTAAAACATAATTGAGCTTACCTTGTAGTTTGTTGGTCATTTATTCCTGTAATGCTTGGATCATCAATAGGGAGTTGTTCTTCTTCTTCTTCTTCATCTCCAATGGTTATGGAATGATCAAGCATGCTTTTAACAAAATGATAACAAAAGGTTATAATATGTATATATAGACCGTTTCAAACTTTCAGTCTTGATATCGAGTAGATGTAAAAATGTAAGAACATATCATAGAAAGGTCATGACCATATATATATATATATATATATATATAGGACAAAGATCCGTTAGGAACCACCCTTTATTGCGAGAACCGCGAGAACCAGTGTGAACACAAACAGTAATTCCTAAAAAAATCTAAAAAACACCCAAAATTTTTTTTTTTTATTTTTTTACTATTTTTTTTTTTGAAAAAATCGCAATATTTTGTTAATAAAAAAAATTTCAAAAAAAAAAATAAAAAAATTTCGAGTAACAGTTATCCATGCACATGTGCATATGTATCGTTTCTTTGTCAAATTCCGTAATTCATTACAAATAATAGTCAATTGCACTTTCATTTACACTACCACGTGTAATACACTACTTTACGTTAACAATGTTAGAAATGCACATGTGCATTTATATGTATTAACAGGAAATAAGGTGTTTTGGTACACTACTTTCTCTTTTATCTATCATTCCATCCATAATACACAAGCATGCACATGTGCATTTTTGTCATTTCTTTGACAAATTCCGTAATTCATTACACATATTAGACAATTGCACTTTCATTTACACTACCATACGTAATACGCTACTTTTTACATTACCAATATTAGAAATGCACATGTGCATTTATATGTATCAACATGAAATAAGGTGTTTTGGTACACCACTTTGAATACACTTTCCCTTTCATCTATCATACCATCCATAATACACTACCATTGCCTCCTACCATCCATAATACAATACCATTACCTCCTACCATCCATAATACAATACCATTGACAATATTTTCACTTTATTACATGTATGTAAACACCATTTATACCATCCAATCAACATATTACATAAAAAATTGACAACTATAACCAAACCATCAACCACTAGATATAACTAACCAAAAAACATGTATATGGGCCTACTTCTCAATTCAAAATCCCAAATTTTTTTGTACCAAAACACGTTATATCATGGTTATACATAATGATGCACATGTGCATTTTGAATATTGGTAATGTAAAAAGTAGTGTATTACTAATGGTATTGTAAATTAAAGTGCAATTGTCTATTCCTGATAACGTATTACCGAATTTGTTGAAGTAATGATACATATGCACATGTGCATGATAACTGTTACTCGAAAAAAAAGTTTTTTTTTTTATGGTAACGAAATATAGCGATTTTTTTTAAAAAAAATATTAAAAAAAATTAAAAAAAAATTTTGAGTGCTTTTTTGATTTTTTTAGATTTTATTTTGTGTTCACATTGGTTCTCGCGGTTCTCGCAATAAGGGTGGTTCTCGCATGAACCTTACCCTATATATATATATCTTCGTACAAA
This sequence comes from Helianthus tuberosus, assembly GCA_030545235.1. Lineage (NCBI taxonomy): Eukaryota > Viridiplantae > Streptophyta > Magnoliopsida > Asterales > Asteraceae > Helianthus > Helianthus tuberosus. Next base: position 55,723 of record JARYGA010043774.1, read on the forward strand.
TTTACACCAACGCGTAAAAAAACATGCATCAGTCAAAACTGCCGACTCGACAATCTTTTTTTTACTTTTTTTTACATATGTTTTTATAATATTTTCATCTACGTTTGTGCAAAAAAAATTTGGCCCAACACGCGCGGGAAGAAAAAGTTCTCACGGTTCTCACAACTCGTGGTGGTTCTCATTTGAACGAGCCATATATATATATATATATATATTAAAAAACTAGTTATAATGTTATATCATAAAAGGTTTACTTATACATGCAATAACAATTGGACAATGTTATAAATAAAGTAAGAGCTTACCCTGCACCGTCTAAAAAAATGCGATTTTCTTCAACTGAGATGTTCAAAATTCCTGTGCTTCTGACCGGTTCTATTCCGTTGTTGAGTGCTAAACCCCTTCAAGTAAAACCATGAAACAATTGGGGTTTAAAAACATTGAAAACGAAACAAAAACATAGTCCTCCACCATCTCCTACACCTTAAATTTGCAGGTTCACTTAGTGACTCAAATTACTCTAATCTATAAATTAAATGTTATCATCATGATGCATTGACTATAACAGTCCAAACACGTTAAGCATTATAAGAAATTACCACAAAGGATGTTGGAAAAGATGGAAAGTTTGGAACACAAATCGAACGAAAAGCCTGTGGATGATTTTTGTGCCATCAAACTATTTAGATTAGGTCAGTTGTATTTAGTTGTATTTACTTGAGAGCAAGAGCTTCTAAATTTCTCCACAAGCATCTTGCATTTTTAATTGTGTTAGAATAGAATACAAAAATAAATTGTTTGGATATCGTGGTGGTCTTAACTAAATGTTTGTGTATCCTTAAGGTTACTTGGCTAGTGGGCTGATAAGGTTCTGGGCTTTGAAGCTGTTGCTGGGCTGATAACTATTAACGGGTTGTTGGGCTCAGGCTTACACCAGGCAACTTCTCATATATATATATATATATATATATAGGATAAGGATCATGTGAGAAGTAGTAGGCTAAATGAGAAACTTGAGAAGCATTCTGGACCACACATTTTCCCTAAGCAAAAAAATGCAAAAAAAAGGTGAAAAAATGCAAATTTTTTTTTTTTGAAAAATCGCTGCTTTTTCTTTAAGAATTAAAAAAAAAAAAAATTTAAAAAATTTTTTTTTTTTTTGGATTTATACACATGTGTATATTGTTAATCTTTAACTATACATATATGTATATACATGTTTAAAATTGAAAAATAAGTGTTATTTAGGGTTTAGCATTAGTATTTAGGGTTTAGCATTAGGGTTTAGGGTTTAGCTTTATGGTTTAGGGTTTAGCTTTAGGGTTTAACATTAGGGTTTAGTATTAGGGTTTAGCAATAGTATTTAGGGTTTAGCATTAGGGTTTAGCTTTTGGGTTTAGCTTTAACTTTTGGGTTTAGCTTTAACTTTTGGGTTTAGCTTTATCTTTAGGGTTTAGCATTAAGGGTTTAGCTTTAGTGTTTAGTTTTAGCTTTTGGGTTTAGCATTAGGGTTTAGCTTTAGGGTTTAGCTTTAGGGTTTAGAGTTTAGGGTTTAACTTTAGGGTTTAGCTTTAGTGTTTATGGTTTAAGATTAACAATATACACATTTTTTCAATTTTAAACATGTATATACATATATGTATAATTGACAATATACATATATGTATAGTTAAAAGATTAACAATATACATATGTGTATAAATCCAAAAATTTTTTTTTTTTTTTTAAATTTTTTTTTTAATACTTAAAGAAAAAGCAGCGATTTTTCAAAAAAAAAAAAAAAAAAAATTTTGCATTTTTTTCTCCTTTTTTTGCATTTTTTGCTTAGGTAAAATGTGTGGTCCAGATTGCTTCTCAAGTTTCTCAAATAGGGTGGACTTCTCTTAGGATCCCTACCCTATATATATATATATATATATATATATATATATATATAGTGGAGGGTTCAAATGAGAAGAAATTCTTTGTAAGAAGAAAAAAGAAGAAATTTCAACCAATAGGAATGCTTCATTAGACTTCATTTAATATTTGTACTTAATGTAACTATAAGGGTATATTAGTAAACTTACATACATCATTAATTGGTAGTTTCATCTTTAATAACTAACTATATTAAATTTGTAACTTATTTTTAAGATATATATTTTTCACAAAAAATAAAAATTCATTTAAAGTGTAGGATAAATACGAGGCGTGTAGAATAAATTACGAGTTGTGTAGGATAAATTTCAATATGTGTAGGATAAATTTCGAAATGTGTAGGATAACTTTTGATGTGTGTAGGCAAAAATATTTAGTGTGGAGGATTATAGTCTTAATGACTAATTAATTAGTCAAACATAATGATAAATGAGATAAGAAAAAAAACTATTTAATGTTTTACAATTATACCCTTTTATTCTTTTTATTCTCAATAAAATTTTCTTCTCAAATGAACCTTCCCCTATATATATATATATATGTATGTATGTATTTTAAGGCCCAAAAAAAAAAAATCCAAACCTGGTTTAATACATATTTTAAAGGGCACAGGCCTAAAATCCCATCCAAACCTATGTCAGTATTTTAAACAATTAATTAACCTAAGAATTGATTTGTCTTTTGCATAAATATTTTGTAGTACCAGATGGACGGTCTCATTTGTGATGCAATTTGATCAGGACCGAGACTTAGCCATTAGTTGAATGTAAACATAATGATCAAAGAGCTTACTCAATAGTACTACTACAACCATAGAGATCATGCTCTTCTTCAGCTGAATTGTTTGAAATCTGTATGTTTATGCCTGATAATTCTGGCTGGTTCTGGTTGACGAGAGCTGAAAAACTTGAGAGACAATGATTGATAAAAGAAATTGGGTTAAACCTGCAAATTTAAAGAACAAAAACAGAGAGTTTAATTTAAAGTAAAGGTTTACTGTGCAAGCGGAGGATCATGGGCCGGATAACCATGTTGTTGTATTCTGGCGGGATTTTGAAGATCAAATGCTGTAAAGTTGTTCTCCATGCTACCTGAAACTTGTTACAAATCTACAATGGAGGAGAGACAATGTAAACAAGATAGTAGATACACCGGATGACAGAGAAAGAAAGAAAGTAACCAAAATATATACAAGTCTACATCCAATGAAAAGTGACCATAATCATTCGGTTTGGCGGGGTTCAGAAATTTCCCAACGGTTCATCTCGAAACTGAAGTGGGGGTTCAAACGTTTACCAAGTACCAACGTACAACTCCCAAAGCCAGAATGATCATGTCATCCTATGTCAACGTACAACTCTCAATGTACATAACATTTACATTTACCAAGTGGGGGAGTGATCATAGGGCAATGCACATTTTGATTCTACCGTACAAGTAGTTAATGCATATTGAGGACCATGGGATGAAAATGAGTGGATAATTAGATCATAGGGTACTGCAATTTTTTTGTTGTCCCGTACAAGTAAGTAATGCATAAATGTTGGTGTTTTTTTATGGTATGTAGCTAAACTTAACTTGAATTTTGGATTATGTTTATTAGTTTTTACTCGGTCCCCTCTAATCCATTTTACAATTATGATTTACAAATTTCTCTTTTTTAAGATTGAATACTCAATTATGGATAAATTTTCTGGTATTACTTTCGCTGAAAACAGAATTATATTAGAAATAAAGTACTTTTTAGTATCGTATACTATATCAAATGTTTGTATTGTGATGAGCGGAACCAGGGGCGGACCCAAGCCCAACCCAAGGTGGGCGGGCGGACCCAAGCCCAGCCCAAGGTGGGCGGGCGCACCCCCGGGGAAAAAAAATTAGTGCTAATTTCCGTCAAAAATCTCGTCCGCACCCCTTGGAATTTTTCGTCTGCACCCTTTAGGTAAAAAGTGTTATCAATTTATATTTTAATTTTTTTAGTATACTCTTATTATAAAAAAAATACTACCTAAATTATATAACTTTTAATACCTAACTAACTAAACCCAAATACCCATACATTTACCCACTTATAATTCCTAACTAGCTAGCCCACTAAGTCTTAGCTCATTAACCAAACCCAACAATATTTCAAACTATAATAAAATAATTAAAGTCCAAAACCTTTAGAAATTCTCTCCCGCTCTCTCTCTCTCTTGCGTCCCTGCACTGCCAACGAACAACATCACCCAACGACAACAGTCCAGTAGCCGGCGACCACCGTAATCAGCCACCATACCACCGTCGTTTGACACCAAATCTAACCGGAATCCGAACACGGGTAGTTTCTTTGTTATTTTGATGATTTTGGTTGATATTATAGGAGAAAAAAGGGTAATAAAGTTGTTAAATAGGTTTGATTTTTTTTGTGTTTTGACGTTGTTTAGATGATTTTTTAGGGTGATTATGTTGTTTATCTATTTTTAGGGTGATTAGGTTGTTTATATATTTTTAGGGTGATTATGTTGTTTATATATTTTTAGGGTGATTACAACTTACGTTATGATTTCTAGGGCTTGAATAGTTGAAAATTAAAATTGAAACATTATGTTATGGAGCGATGAACTTATGTTATATAGAGAAAAAATTGCTTAAGAAATTAGTTTTAGATGATGTTTTGGATAGATTTCAAAAAATGAAAACCCATAGGGCGTCGACGTTTTAATTATGTTTGTAACAATGTTTGACATGTTTTTGATGATTATATAAATTTAGTTTGATGTTCGTTTGTTTTACCTGACCCGACCCGACCCGATACGAACCGATTTTTTTACTTATATACCTAGGGGCCTAAAATTTTTAAAAATGTTCCGCACCCCCATGGAAAAATTCGTGGGTCCGCCACTGAGCGGAACTATACCGACCTAATGGTATTATTGGACCAGTAATGATATTCATTTTTTAATGATTTTTGATCCATAT
>JARYGA010043775.1:0-45569 GCA_030545235.1 Helianthus tuberosus
AATGGCATGAAACTTTGACATAGGATTGATAGCTTTGCATGTTGTACATATAGCTTAAAAAGTGGTAAAATATGTGAAATTTGCATGATTTATGTGCTTTACTTAAGACCTGCACTATCATGAGTATAACCATTATTTTATTGAGTAAATAACATGGGTTATGTTAAAATTTCAAGTCGTTTCGATTTGGGATGGTTCGGGTAACGTTTGATGCAAAACTATGCGGTAAAACGGTTAAAAAATTGCCTTTTCGGAGGATTTTTATCAAACTGTTTTAGATCAGTAACCAAACTGATATTTTTGATATAAAAACAAGTATTTTAACTTATATTAAGTTTACTTGGTGTTTGGTTAGTCATACGTGACTTCCGACGCCCAAAAATGTTACCGAATCGCTAAAATAAGTGCTTTTCGACATACACTAGAATGGGTTGTTCATGAGTAAATTTTATGTGTTACAATGTGCTATGTGTTTTACAATATGTGTATGATGATGTGTTATTGTTGACAAGATTATCTGTACTACGCTAACCCATATATATAAATACACTAATATAATAAAAAATAATAACTTTTCGAGAAATCTCAAAGTTATGTGAAAATTCTAAGTATCGGAGAAACTTATGTATTTTGTGGGTTTTGGTTATTAAATCATTTTTATTTAATTTAGGACGAATAAACAATTTGTGAGATTGTGTTAACATATAAAAACGCACCCAAATATGAGTACATAGATCCCCTCTTTTTACTTTTTCGATTGTTTTGGGGTGATTCATATGTATCAAAATGATTTCAATATTCTAACGATGGTTTCAAAACGATTGAGATGGTTTATACAAAACTAATAACGATTTTGATAATGTGAACGAACTTGTTGGTGGTTGTTACATAACGAATGACATTTATTAGCATTGATCAAGTCAACCAGTATTAGGTTATGGTACCATAGGATCCGACAAATTCCGTTATCAGACTGGACCCATGGTTATGTGTGGGTTAGGTGGGTAACGACTGAATCTGATGATTGTTAACTTACCCTTTGGTGGTTTGTTAATACGAGTTGAACGATGAACGAGTCACAAAGGTTTGAATGTTATTAGCGAGACGACCAAAAGTAGTTTTCACAATTAAAACGAGAACGATTTGTACGAGAACGATTATGAACGATTTAAACAAATGAACGATGATCTATAACGAGAACGAGTTAAACGATGTCACACAACGATGTTTACGAAACTATATAAACCATATGAGTTTTATTACGAGAACGATTTATGATTTGGTTTACATAAACAAATGTTTTGGGTTAAGATTCATGGCATCGAGGTTTACAAATTATGACCAATCTGTTTTGACTTGGTTATTCATTTTCCAATACAAACATTTTACAAAACAAGGTTTCAATTATCAATTAACAAAGTTGTACGAGATATTTCAACGAGCCATGAATCTAACACTCACACAAAAACTATGTGCTCGCCAGCATTTCTTTGCTGACTTTGTTTTTTACATATATTTCAGGTGATGTTGCTTAATGTTGATTGCGAATAGGATGCATGCTCACTTAGGACTGGACGTGGCCTTAGTGATTTAATAACGATGATAGACCATGTTTGACTTGCTTGTTTAACTTTAAGACAATGTTTAACATTCAATAAAACGAAACTCTTTGTATCCATGGTTTGAAACAATAATTATGTTACAACACTCCCCGACGTTTCCGCAACGATTTGTTGTTTTACGTGGTCGGGGTGTGACAATTCACCCTAGCACCTCTCCATGGGGCGCACCTGTCTCTTCGTCAAAAAGAAGGATGGATCATTCCGGATGTGCATCGACTACAGGGAATTGAATAAGCTTACCATCAAGAATCGCTATCCTTTACCTCGGATCGATTCTTTGTTTGATCAGTTATAAGGTGCTACGTGTTTCTCGAAGATTGATTTTCATTCAGGCTATCACCAGTTACGAATTCAAGAGGAAGATATACCCAAAACCGCTTTCCGAATCTGATACGGCCAGTACGAGTTTGTTGTTATGCCCTTTGGTTTGACCAATGCTCCTGCAGTCTTTATGGATCTAATGAATCGCGTGTGTAAACCCTTTCTCGACCGCTTCGTCATCATGTTCATCGATGATATCCTGATATATTCCAAGTCAAAAGTTGAACACGCGCAACACCTCCGTTTGGTTCTTGAACTACTCCAGGGAAACCGTCTCTATGCCAAGTTCTCCAAGTGTGAATTCTGGCTTGAGGAGGTTCAATTCCTCGGTCACATTGTCAATAGTCAAGGTATTCATGTCGATCACGCGAAGATTGAACCAGTTTAGAGTTGGGTTACACCAAAGAACCCGTCTGAAGTTCGTTCTTTTCTCGGATTAGCGGGTTACTATCGCCGATTCATAGTTGATTTCTCGAAGATCGCTGTTCCTCTCACTTCTCTTACCCACAAGGATAAACCTTTTATTTGGGGAACCGAAAAAGAGGAAGCCTTTCAAACCCTGAAACTTATGCTTTGTAATGCTCCTGTGCTCTCACTGCCCAATGGAAATGACAACTTCGTAGTCTACTGCGATGCCTCTAACCTCGGCCTCGGTTGTGTTCTTATGCAACGAGACAAGGTTATCGCGTACGCCTCTCGTCAGCTCAAAATCCACGAGAAGAACTACACAACCCACGATCTCGAGCTTGGTGCAGTTGTTTTTGCATTAAAGATTTGGCGACACTACCTTTATGGTACCAAGTGTATGGTATTCACCGACCACAAGAGCCTACAACACATCTTTAACCAGAAATAGCTTAATATGCGCCAACGCCGATGGGTTGAACTCCTCAACGATTATGACTGTGAGATTCGTTACCATCCAGGCAAAGCAAACGTCGTTGCCGATGCTCTCAGTCGACGAAGCTATTTGCATAGCGTTCGTAATACTCAAGCCCAGCACAATCTCGAAGCTCTTATCCATGACGCCCAACATGCTTGTTTTACCGAACGCACTTTGAAGAAAGAAAGGATCATCAATAACGGCAAACAACTGGTGAATAAATTGAATGGTATATTCCATTATCTAGACAGAATTTGGATTCCTAAACGCACCAACTTATGACAGATTCTGCTAGACGAAGCCCACAAATCTCGGTATTCCATTCATCTCGGTGCCGATAAAATGTACCAGGATCTTCGCTACAAATACTGGTGGCCGGGCATGAAAAGAGATATCGCTATCTACGTTTCGAAATGCCTGACTTGTTCGAAAGTCAAGGTTGAGCATCAATGCCCCTCTGGCTTACTCGTGCAACCCGAGATCCCTATGTGGAAATGGGAAAGTATAGCTATGGACTTCATAACGAAACTACCGCGCATGCCATCAGGTCACGACAGCATTTGGGTTATCGTTGACCGTCTCACCAAATCTGCTCACTTCCTACCGATACGGGAAGACTACAAGGTAGAACGATTAGCACGGATCTACACCGACAAAGTCATTTGTCGACACGGGACACCTCGTGACATCATTTTTTACTGCAATGGTTGTTTTACTTCGCGTCTCTGGGAAACGTTTCAATCTACTCTCGGTACAACTCTCAATCTTAGTACCGCTTTCCATCCCCAGACCGACGGTCAGACTGAACGCACGATTCGTACCCTCGAAGACATGCTTCGCTCGTATGTGATAGATTTCGTTGGTAATTGGGATTCGCATTTACCTTTAGTCGAATTCTCATACAATAACAGTTATCACTCTAGCATCTAAATGGCACCTTTTGAGGCATTATATGGAGTATGGCACGAGATCGGGGATGCGCAAATTACCGGTCCTGAGTTACTGCAAGAAACGACTAACAAAATTCTCCAAATTCGAGACAATCTGTTGAAAGCACGGAGTCGTCAAAAGAGTTACGCCGATAGATGCCGCAAGCCCCTTGAATTTGACGTTGGCGATCACTTACTCCTAAAGGTTGCACCTTGGAAGGGGGTGATCAGATTCGGCAAGAAAGGAAAGCTCGCGCCTCGATATGTTGGACCCTTTATAATTCTGGAGAGAATTGGCAAAGTGGCCTACAGACTCGAACTACCGGAGGAACTTAGTAACGTCCACCCGACTTTCCATGTTTCGAATCTCAAAAAGTGTCTACCCGACCAGGATTTACATGTCCCCCTCGAGGACCTACAAGTGGACGAAACATTACACTTCGTGGAGAAACCAGTTGAGATCATGGACCGAGAGACCAAGAAGCTCCGACGCTCATGCATTCCCATTGTAAAGGTTCGCTGGGAAGGCAAACGCGGCGCCGAGTTCACCTGGGAGCTCGAAAGTGACATGAAGGCTAAGTATCCTTAATTTTTTGTTACGCCTACGTCTTAAATTTCAGGACGAAATTTCCTAAAGTAAGGGAGGCTGTAACAACCCGACTTTCGAAGTCAAAGTCAAAGTACAAGTCAAAGTCAAAGTCAAGTCAAAGGAAGAAAAGATTTCTAAATGCGATCTGTCACTCCTTGCTTAATTATTGATAGTACTCCTTGACTTATTAATCGATACTTTAATTTTATGCTACTTTAGTTGTATTATGTGGAGTATATGCAATAAATCGCAGTTTAATCGCTAATCGACTTATCGCTAATCGCATCGCAACTCGAATTACGGGTTATGGATATTGTTTTACATGTGTGTGCTCTTATGTGTTACTTGTGCATGTTTATATTTATTTTGGGATGATAATCGCAAACGTAATCGCAACTCTATCACAAGGCAATCTCATCGCGAACTCGAGATTATTTTTATGTAGTTATATTATTTGTGTAATTAATGGGTAATACAATCGCATCGTTTACTCGCAACGCATCGCAACGCTCAACGCACGAAACGAAACGTTGAAAACCAACTCACACAACCCATCCGATCGAACCGCCCTCCGATCCATTACTGCACATCGCCTCTTCTCCCCTCTTGCCTATAAATAACACCTTCACATCACTGTTCATGTGATGTGACAGCTCCTCCTCCAACCAGCACGCACTTGGGCTGTTTTCTCTCGATTTCTCACGATTCTTGTAAGTTTCTACCTCAAAATCTTGTACTTCTATGATCTACACACACTTCTTCATCATTTTCACCAACAAATCTTAACTTTTCACCATGAAATCGGCTGATTTGGGCTGTTCTAGGGTGATGTCATCATGGGTTCTCAAGAACTTCAAAGTGTGACCTCATTCCACCAAGAACAACTCAGATCTAAGAGATTTCAACATGTTTAAACACTGATTTCGTCATAATCTAAACATTTTCAAACTGATTTTCCACTTTTCTTCAATTATCTCAACTTTTCACATAATACCGATAGGATCCGAGCTCATTCAGGCCTTCTACTCATTCCGTAGTGAAGTATCGGTCTGAGAATGGATTACTACCGAAGAGATGACCGACTTAATGGGTTGAACATGAATAACCGTCAAGAACAGTTAACTGATCGGATGGGGTGATTCCCATCCGATCGGATGACTTGGACTTGATCGGGTTCCGTTGTTTGACACGCTGTCATACCGTCTCGGTGCAATCACAAAACTTTCCAAACTTAGCAAATTTTTACAAAGTTCTCAAACGAACAGGTTACTGAACGGATCACCCTCTGAGCGGATAGCCATCCGATCGAACGGCAATCCGACCGGATGACCTATGATGTTCAACACTTAAACAATTTCAACCAATTTCAACATACACCCTCCACTCGGATCACCATCCGAGCGGACGGCCATCTGTCCGGATGACCGTCCGACCGGACGACCTGAATGGTTGGATTACTTCTTATTTCATAAAATGCTACAACAAAAACTTCAAAGTCACATCATACACAAACACATCCATCCCAAACGAATGACAAATTGACCGGATGACCATCTGTCCGGATTGTCATCCGTTCAGATGACCCTTCATCACTCTGCTCACTCGCATCGTTTTATGCACTGTTCATCGCTTATGTTATCGTTCTGTAATCAGGCTAACTCTCCAGCGCTCCCTTCAATCCAAGAGAGTGTTTATTTTCTAAACACAATCTGTGAGTATACTCGATCCCTTTTTGCTTTAAGCACTTTTGGTGTTACATACGTTACTTATATCAAAATCAAAATCGACACACAACGCAAACACATTTTATACGCTAACCGTTACTGCATGCTATACGTGTTACTCGATGAATGCTTGTATGTTATGTTTACACAGTGATTGTTGCCTGACACCTTAGCAACGATAGTACTATAGTTTGGACTCAGCACCTGTCTTGGACGGGGGCTGCTACGGGTTTTACTTCACGTGTCACAATGGTGATATGTGTTACACACTCTACAACTCGCAGTCACATCTATGCATATTTCATTGTCGATAACCTACCTGCTTCACATTATACATGTTACATGTTAGTTATGCGTAAACTCGCTTTCGCTACTATTATACTATCAAACTTGTATGCTCACCTTTACACTATGTGTATTGACTTTTACTTTAACGTATGTGACAGGTGTTTAGGATGTTTGCTTTGTTTGCTGGAATCAAGCTAAGAAGGAGTCTAGAAACAAACTAATAAAATCTGAGTTGTCAGAACATTTTACCTGTATTTGAGAAAACAATGTCTGTAATAACTGCTTTTATTTGATATATTATGGTATGGGACATAATGTTAAATATCCGGTAATTTTAGTTGTTATGGATTTCTCTTAGACAATATGTTTCGCTCCGTGCCGTGACCCGATGTTTCCGCCATCGGTTGGGGTGTGACAGAGAGATGTGAAAAAGTCTTCAATTGGATTAAATCTATTGAAATCTTGTGTTTCTAGTCGCTGAAATCGGCCTCCAAGCTCTGATACCACTTGTGAGGACCGTTTCGCTCCTGAAAATGCTTCGGCCGATTCAAATAAGCACTCCGTAATGTGCGGAATCCTTTAGGAATGTTGACACACATAAGAAATCTCATATAAACACTGGTTTCATTGATTGAAAGCGATTATAGATCCTAGAAACCAATTTGGTAGAGCTTCACTTCCGAGATGCCAAAATTTCAAATGAACACACAAACACTCCTATTTGTACTATGCACCATTTGTGCGAAAGGACCTTGGATCGACTTGTGTGCTTCGTGTGAGTGGGAATAGCTCCTTTCATACGAAGGACTCCTTCGTGCTAATGGGCTTTATGTGAAAATCCCGACACTCTAAAACACGCTATTCTATACATTAGACACGACACGACACGACACGTTGACGCAGGCTGCAGACATTATGCACTCACACAAATAAATAACACAAAAAATGAAATTAACAATGAAAATAAACACTCTTTTTTTGGGAGAGTTATCGGTAAGAAGATCATACAAGCAAAGTCCAACAATTTTCACACAATCAGATAATGCTTTAATTTAATTTTTGTGAAAAGCAGTCCAAGATGATTACCGGTATTTTTGTCCACTTAAGGAAAATACATTACCATTTCAAGTTCCATTACCTTGTGATATGATTAAGGGTACTATTATAGTGTAGTACTGGTGTGTCCTACTTAAGAACATACCCCCACGATCAAGGTATGCATAAAGTTTCCTTGTAGTAGGTGAGTATACTTTAATTCATCCTTTTAATTTACAACGTCAGACCATTTGTGAACAGGTATGCGCCATCATACAATCAAAGTGACCAATGTTGGTGTCGAACGAGGGTTAGGAAAATACCAAATTTTTGTATGATTTAGGTTTTTTGCACAGTTGAATGACTCTCTAGGAGAGCTTCTTCAATTTCTAGGTTTTTGGCATTTTAGCTCTTTTAAGATATTCAGGGTTGTGACTAGGTCTGCATATATCTGGATGCAAAAAAGGACAACTCTAATATCCTTGGATGAAATAGGGTTATAAAACCAAACATCACAGATGTGTTACCCACTTGGTAGACAGTTCGTTAGGTTTATGTCACGTTAGTAAGTTGATTATTTCATGCTTTTTGCCTACGGATACATCATATAATGGATCTACTATCGCACTTAAGCAAATTTACGTTCAGTTTCAGAGTGACAGTCCAACTTGTTGATGTACTATCATTTCTTCTTTTTCACAAAGTGATAACTTATTTTTGATTATCCATTTTTTTATTTTCTATTTTTAAAAATATTTTATTTTTGAGGAAAAACGAAACTATTTACAAAAATCCTTATGAAAGACCGATTATTAAGGATTCCTCATCATGTAGAGTTCAACTAAATGTTCAAAACGAGCCCTGTCAAATGCTTTCTTGTAAAGATTTCTTAGGTTATCAAACGTGTCGATGCTATGAAGTTCAGTTAATTTCTATTCTAAACAATCACGTGCAAAATGATGACGAATGTCAATGTTTGTTATTCTACTGTGCTTTACGAGACTGTTTGTGATTGAAATAGTGGCATTATTTTCTATCCATAGGTGAGTGAAACGCAAACCCTAATTGCGTAACTATTGTTGTATCCAGAGAACCTGAGAGCAACAGTTCGCAGCTGCAATATATTCAGCTTCACATGAAGACTAGACACAAAAGCATGCTTCTTGCATTGCCAAGACACAAGCCTCCCCCCTAAGAACTAACAACCACCTATTGTAGACTTTCTGTTTGACTTACTTCCTCCAAAGTCTGAATCAGTGTACGCAGTGAACTCCAAGTCACTGTCGGCTGGATAACATAACCCAAGTTTAGGTCTCCCCTCAAGTAATGAAGAAAACGCTTAACTGCTTTCATATGTGACTCCTTTGGATTCTCTTGGTATCTGGCACAGAGACATACCGCGAACATAACGTATGGTCTTGAAGAAGTCAAGTACATCAAAGACCCTGAAAGTTCAGGATCTGATCAGTTTAGACGGAATTTTGGATAGGATAGTACTATTTCGGTAGAATTCCCGTTAGATTAGTCATAAGTCAAATAATTTCATTCATACCGAAAGAGTTTACATCGTTTACAAGCTGGAGAAACAAAATTTCTCCAGCATTTCCCCTTTAGGATCACCAAAACTTAACAACTAATGAACACACGACACTATATATACATGAGGTTGGGACAGACTAGCACTTCCATGCGGATAAGGTTATCCGTGCGGATGAGTTATATCTACACGAATGAGTTACATCCATACGAACCTCTCTCGTCCTCTCCAAACTCATGTGTTCGTATCTCAACTATACAATATTCAACACACGCTCTATCTAGTCTATTCGCATAGTGGCGGACATACATAATATGCACTAACAAATTCCCCCTTGGCTGTCATTGTCGAATCTTGATCTTTGAATATGAGAGTCGTGTTTGAATATTTGCAACTTCAATCAAGCATTTGATATCTTCAGATAATTCCCCAGTGATTAATGATTCGGGCTTGCATTATCTTCAATATGTTCCCCCTGAAATGAATCTTCAGGTCTTAGTTTGCACGGTTCCCGACCTCCCCTGATTTGCTTAACTGTAATCTTCATGAATAATCACCAACTTGAAACTAATCAATGCAGCTTCTTAGTTTCGTCTGTAATCACATCTGTGTTCGGTTTATGATTTAACTTTTTAGCTGAATCTCTTAATCTTCAAAAACCCAACAGGCAATCAATAAACACTTTGAATCACCACACCTATAAACTTCAAGTTTGTGAATTACCCACGAAAATCTGAAATCCTCTTTTCCATAATCATTTTAAGCACACTCCCGAATGATAGATCAGTATAAATGGTAATTTCCACAATTAGCAAATCTTTATCAGATAACAAATCATCTGGTAACACATTCAGATCTGAGAAACATTCTTCCACGATCAGAATCACATTCTTCCTCTTCAGTCACGATAACAGATATATAATCTTCTTCGTTAGACCCGGCAGCAACTTAATCAAACAACAACATCATTCCCCGGTGGTTAGTTTGGAAAATATTTCCTCTGCTCGAAGATTAACCATTCTGACACTTTAGACTATCATAGAATGATCAGTTCTGAGATATCTTTTAAGTATCGACAATACTAATGCATCCTTTGATGCTAACCCTGCTGACCGGCTTGACAAAGACTTGGGACTCAAACCCTAAGACATCAATCTGGCCACGATCCGAAGAATCCAAACATCCTATGATCATGAACTAACAAATGCAGATCTTATGCATCCCCGGATAATCTGAAGTCAGACCCACCTGAATACTGTTGCAATGTCTGAATTTCAAAAATGTCGGAATATCAATATATTCTAATGAAATTTTTATTCCATCTTATTTTTGAAAATTCTTCCCTCTCTAACTTATCACTAAATTTCCCCCTCAAACTTAGCAAATTCAGTCATCTCTATTCACAGAAAAACTTAACTATGTGGAAAATATGTCATTCTGGTCCACAAAAGTGCGTTTTTTATCAATGCGGATTTTTTCATGTTGGCCCATTAATAGTCACAATAAATGATAAACAATCTGCATAGATATCAATGACTATGTGACAACCCGCACTAAACCAGGTATCCGTACAACTTAATTACTGATTAATTTCTGCTTAATTACTGTGCTTGATTGAACTAGCTGATGAACTGCTACCTGCATACTGATACATGCACTTACTTGCATCATACTTTATTTGCTGTCACTACATTATTTACATGCTGAACCCTAGTGACAAACATGATGCACAAAAAGCACAGTAGCACTAAACGGATACACAGTGAACATGCTGAAATAACCAGCATCAGGCAGACACTGCCTCTAAGGCCTGTTAAGAGCCTCATATATTTTGACTACACTGGTAGTGAGTGTAGGGATATAAGGGTTATGGTACCGCGTCTCTAGGGATAAGATACACTGATGCGGATGTGCCAAGAACGTACTTTAAGTACCAAACACAGCACTTTAATAATCAAACCAGCTTCTAGCTGACTAATAAAGTGCCAGAACATGAGAAAATAACACTAGACACTTTCTAAAGTGTTGGAAACAAGATGTGTCACTAAAAATGTAATAACGACACTTTAAAGCGTTACAAAAGACTTTAACGGATTACTATCCAACCGAACAACCGGACTATACCCGGGACATGAAAATATTAATATTTTCACTAATTATATTTTTCTGAGCCAGTTAGGGTCCCTGATTACCCTAACACCCGTCATAACACGTAACATACAAGTAACTGAGTTAACTACTTAAACTAACCTACTTAACTCAACCCCTACCCTAACTAAACTACTTAAAATCGAACAAGAAGCCCCCCCCCCCCCAACCGATCGGTTACCTAGGGGGCACCACACTTGTACTTGTGATCTTGGTTGATCTCACTTGTCTAATATCTACACTACATATAAACCAATGGGTAATGCACCTTAAATTTTGCCTATAAATACATGCTAACACATGAGCTTATTCACTAAACACCACTCACCACAACAAGCTCTCTCTCTCCCTTACCCACTCACGGCCGAACACCCCACCCCCCTTACCCACCATTTTCGATCTTGTTCACTCCATTCCATCATCATACAAACATCCAAGGTCGCGTATTAGGAGCTTTGGTGCAAGCGGAACACGAAGGACCTCCACCGTTGGCTTTTATCCACGCGTTTTTCATCACGATTCTTCCCTAGCCCCGAGCTAGAGGTATATTGTTTAAAACTCATATTTAAGCATGTCTAAAGTGGTTAAAAGAACTTTCGTCGGTTAAATATCGTAAACATGCGTTTTGGAACTTTAAAGTCTAGTAAAATCACAAAAATGGTGGTTAATAGCATATAACTTGTGTAAAAGTCGTAGGACTTGAAATATGTGATTATTGAGACCCGATCTATGATGTGGTAGCTCGGATCACCGTTTAACCCGACTTTGTAAGATCATGTATCTTCACATAAGCTCGTTTTTGGTTACCGCAAGGGTTAAAAGGTGAAACTCTACCACACATGAAACATGAACTTGTGTAAAAATGCTTTACTCGGGTAAAAGTGTTTTAACGTGTACAAAAGTTGTTTTCTTGTTTAACCCGCTAATCGGACACTTATAACACGATTTAATAACATCTAAACCGCAAAACAGCAAGCTGAGTCACTGTTTCAGCCGCCTTCATCAGGCTGTAAACGGACTTTAAAAACTCGAAAAACGGAATTTCAAAAGCCTAAATCGTGTCATTTCGAAAAACGAAGAAAATGGCGCTGGAATCGTATTTTTCTGATGTCGGTTACTATTTTAAAAACCTGTTTTCGTGACAGCAGCTAAGGCTGTTTGTTACTGCAGTAAATTGGGCTGTGCGTTTTCGATCACAACTTAAAACCCGAACCGAACCAGCCCCTGAAACTTTTATCTAAGGTAGTCACAGATGTATTTGTAACCCTCGAGCTGGAATTTCGATAAACGGACTTACGAGGAATTTTTGACGAGTTTTTCCGTAAACTGTGGTCAGAATGTAACAAATCTGATCACAGTTCAGTAAACGATTTTCTCTAAATTATTGATAAGGAACTGGACCCCGATATTTTTACACGATCATTTTTGGGTCGATTAGGACGTCCCGTAAAAATTTGGGAATTTTTGGAATAAGGTAAGTATTTTATTTAGTCGTCCGAAAACAGTCCAGTTTCCACATATTGAAACTGAAACGACAAGGGTAGCGTTTCGCGTGTTAAAACGTAAGGGTTGATTGTTGATAATCATGGGTTGTTTTCAAAAAGAAAATGATACGCTTGGAAGCGTGGCCACCTCCACTTACAGAGGAAACTCTGGCGAAATTTTCTAAAAACCTAACACTTAGAATTATTTACACAACCGGTGTTAGAACTATTTTTGGACATACTTTCGAAACATAAATTTCGCCAGCACTATATTTTACTAAATATTCGGAGGTGGGATTTTCACAAAGATTAACGTGATAAATATATTGGTCACAACACTGTTTATGATTATTTTGTGAAATACATAAATATTATTTTAAGAGTAAAAATAATATTTACAAGCGTTAATGATCCCAGAACTTTACAAACGCTTCCACAAACATATAAGTTACACCGGTAATTACATTACCACAAGATTGATGAAACGTAACTTACGCACATGTATTGTATCCCCCATCCTTGGGAAGAAGAATAACTACCAAGTGTATACGGAACATAAACACGAAATAGTTGTCTAACTATTTCCCAAAGACATAAACTATAAAGCTAAGGCACGGCCGTCCGTCTAATAGAATTAGCACTTGTAGGTCGTTGCACAGCTTACTGTATTGGAGACACTTGGTAGAGACGCGCATTCACTGTGAGTTCATGTCCCCCTTTTCTCTAACTGTTTTCAGTTTTCTTAACTGCGGGGGTGAAATACATGTTACTTTGTTTACAAGTACTTTATACATGGTATGATTAACGTAAGGAGGTTTTAGATCATGTGAATGGGTAGTTAGAACACCGAGGGACTTAAGCGGTAGATCTATCTGGGTGTAGCGAGCCCAACCCCTGAGCCCGCATAATGGACCAGGTGGTGACTTGGTGCCCCAACGCCAAATACGCTAGGTTTGTATCTTCCTACTTGCACTTCACTACATGCTAATGGCCTTGCAAACCATTGGTGATCACAAGTCCTCTTACACTGCTACATACCAGGAAACTTTTATACTTACAAGTGTTTTACTTACTCACTTGCACATGAACTCGCTCAACATTATTGTTGATTTTTCAACTTACATGTATTTCAGGAAATTAACGAGATCTGGCACGGTATGGCATGTTTTCCGCTGCACTAGTTTCTGAGGTCATCCGGGGTTTAGGGGATGTGTCTCTTTCCTGGACAAGACACAGTCCTTAAACCATGTTTACGTTATGTTTCAGTTTGTAATGTTGTTGAACAAGGTTATGGTTGTTGGTTAAAACAATGGTACTGTATTTGATTTTCAAAACTTAATGGATGATCTTGCATGTTTTTAACTCATATAGCTTTGGTATGATTAAGCTATGGTATTAAGAAGTCACACCAAAATTAACCACGCTTCCGCAAAGCCAGGGTGTGACAGCTTGGTATCAGAGCTCTGATCATAGCGAACTAGGATTCTGTCTCGAGTCTAGACTATGATCACTAGGGCTCTCACGAAAACATTTTTCTGCATACCACTTAAGTCCAGATCCACACTTTTTACAAACAAATGTTGAGCACATTTTATTAATTATGAGTTCAGCTTGGAGGGCTGAGGATCGATCTGGAGGATCGAGATGGTCAAGGTAGTTGAGCACATTGGTTTGTTATAGGATCGATCTGAAGGATCGAGATGATCAAGGTAGTTGAGCACGTTGGTTTGTTATAGGATCGATCTGGAGGATCGAGGTTTGGTTTAAGTGAAGGATAGAGCAGTCTTGTAGACTGAATGAAATTGACTAGTAAGACTAGGAGAAGTATGTGATACCCTACTTGGTGACTTATGTGATTAACTGATTATATGATTGATTATTATACGTATATGTGTTTGTGTTACAAACGTTATACTTTCATCAAGTACTAGAAAGATGGGCACTACGAACCCCATGACCATAGTATCAGACGACATAGTTCAACGAAGCACGAGGTGTACATTTCTGATACTACCGGCACAGACAATGACGACTTTCAGCCCTTTGTGCACTGCCTGAAGTCGTAGCAGAGCCTACTGATGGCCATCTTGTTGGGATTTTACCACTGGCGGTGATCCCTGCTCCTGTGCCCCTTGCCGCTTATCCTGTTGATGATACGCCCTCCCAACGAGGCCTCTGAAGACGATAACGATCTACTGGAGGAGGACCCATTCGAGGGCAGGGCCTTATTACTGCTGGTATTAGACTACTACATGCGGATGCTCCTATAGGGGAAACTTATGACCATTCCCCTATCCCAGACTCATTTGAGTTTCTGACACCCGCCTCTTCGCACATACAGGGAATGCAGCACTACTTACACGACGCCGACCCTGATACGGCATCACTAGCTGCACCGGACCCCGCACACAGTTTTGAGTATTGATCGTGATTATGAGGACAATTCCGTTTTTTTTCCGCCTGGTGTTGATCCAGACCATGACATTGAGTTCATGCACTTAGACAAGCCCTTGGGGGATCCTGTAACCCCTGTGATTGTTGATCCAGCTGATTTTGAGATGGAGTTTTTGATTCAAAGCTAGCCGTGGCCCCTGAGCCAGGCATTGCTCCTGACCCCGCATTGGAGTATGACCCTGTTCATGCCAATGCACCGGCTGTTGCTCCTTGATTGATCATCTGCTTGGATGAAAGAAAATTTGGGGTAACTGTGCAAGACAATTTATTATTACGGGGGCCCACGTAATAACGATTTGTAGTGCACAGGAATCCTGGTGGACTCTGCAAGCCAAGCTAATGATAACCTAAACACAAATGACCTAGGCGATGTAGCCTCGAGTTCATTCTATTACAAGCAACAAGCCAAATTGACGAGCCTATGTGAGGGCTCAGGAATTTATTTCCCCACTTATACAGTGAGTATATTTGCGTGTGAAATGGGGTGATTACATGATGGCTTACGTTGCTATATATATACCCCATGGACAATTGAAACATTGTCCAACCCGCTTCACACTATTTCGACAAAAAGGGAATGTCACCCAGACGTGACACAAGCACCGGTACGTTACTGAGGACAGAAGACGAGCTGCAAGAACGCATCTCACAGATAAATGCACGACATGAAGCCCTCCACTCTAAGTACAACGATGGCATTACTGGAGATAATCCTCCAACTGGCTGCACCTATAAACAGTTCCTGAACTGCAAGCCTTTGAACTTTGTCGGAACAGGAGGCACCGTTGCATTTATTCGTTGGTCCGAAAAGACCGACTCCATTTTAAGGATGAGTAACTGTTCGCCCCAACAGAGTGTTACCTACATCTCAGGGATATTTCTAGATGGCACACTCTCTTAATGGAACCTCCAGGTTCAGACCCTTGGCACAGACGCTGCTTATGCACTGAGCTGGGACGAGCTCAAGGAAACGATTGAGAAGAAATGTTGTGTTAGGACAGAAATTCAGAAACTTGACGTGGAATCCTGAAAATTTAGAAAGGACGAACCAGAGACTCCTGAACATGACCAGCGATCGCACGACTTGTCTAGGGTCGTCCCCTACTAAGTCATTGACGTAGTATGATATAGTAGTGCATTTGTGAGCTTTACATTGTGGTCTCGAATTGTAGCAATACAATCGCAGTATTCTCATCACATGCGATGTTCAATCAATTGTTTATGTCCTATAACATAAGAGGCTATATGATTGACTTGTTGATAACATGAAATGTTATGTGTTGGTATTGTTGAATGCATACGTACACTTCACTAACCTATGTGAAACATCTTTTAGAAGATGCCGCCAAGACGCGAAATGCGCATGCCCACCTCTGAGGCAGAACTTAAAGAGATAATTGCTGCAGCTATAGCGCAGCACGAGGCCCTACGCTCCGAACCAATCAAAGGTACCTCAGAAAATAACGATTGTTCCTACTGGCACTTCCTCAACTACAAGCCTCCGACGTTCGACGGCACTGGGGGTGCCATAACTTTTGTAAAATGGATTGAAAGTATGGAATCCATCTTTCGAATGAGTGGCTGTACGCCAGAACAACAGGTCCCATACGTTTCTGAGTTGTTTCAAGATGGAGCTCGGTTATGGTGGAATCTTCAGGTTCGAATAATGGGCCTAACTACAGCATACGCGTTAACTTGGGATGAGTTGAAAGGAGTGATGCATAAGAAGTATTGCCCCCACACGGAAACCCAGAAGTGGGAAGATGAATTTCGGAGCCTAATGATGGAAGGTCCGAAGGTGTTGGAGTACGTGCAACGACTCCATGATCTGTCACAAATTATTCCATACGTGGTAAAACCAGAACTGAAGAAATTGGAACAATTCATTTGGGAACTGGCGCCTCAAGTCTTGAGCTTGATGACAGCATCTACGCCACCAACAACCATTGTTGCAAGTAAGATGGGTTTGGCACTCGTTACGGAAGCAAATAGACTAGAAAAACTTGCAAACCCTGACAAGAAAACTCAGGTAGAGTCGTCTGGAAAGAACAAAAGGAAGCTTACCGAAGATACCCAAATGAACAACGATGAACAAAGATCTATTCGAGGTTGCTTTGGCTGCGGGGACAAAGGGCATTTCAAGAAAGATTGCCCTAACAACAAACCGGCCAATGATAAGATTTACTTAGAAACCAAACCAAGATGTGCTGAGTGCAAGTGTCACCGTGATGGCGGATGTCAGAAGCCTTGGTACGAGAGGAAAGGACACAACAAGGAAGGTTGTGGGATGAAGAGTTTCATACAAGGAGAAAACAGTAACAACGCTCTAGGTGGAAATGGGAAAGGAGATGGCCGAATGATAGGATGCTACCATTGTAAGGAAGTTGGACATTTTAAGAGGGAATGCCTGAAGTTGAAACAAGACCGTGAGAGAAAATCCAACATCAGAGCTTGTGAGGCATGCCAGGATCCAGGTGTGATTTCTGGTACGTTCTCTAACAACCAAAACTTTTGCACCTATTTTGTTTGATGCTGGTGCCGGTTATGGCTTCGTGTCATTAGAATTTAAGAATATACTTGGTTTAACCGCTAGTAAGTTAGATATCCCCTACTCGATCGAATTAGCTAATGGAAAGTTAGTTGAAGCCAACAAAGTAATCAGAGGCTGTGTGATAGAACTGGGAGAACGTGAGTTTACTTTGGATCTACTACCAGTCGAATTGGGAAGCTTCGACGTGGTGGTAGGAATGGATTGGTTATCCGGAAACAAGGCTGAGATAGTATGTCACGAGAAAGCTGTTCGTATTCCAACTGATGATGGTGAGACAATTGTGGTTCACGGAGAGAAGCGTGACACACCGCTAAGATTTATCAGCTGCTTGAAAGCAAGGAAGTGTTTACAGAAAAGATGTGTTGCTTTTCTAGCACACATCGTGGATAAAAAGGCTGCTGAGCCAAGAATCGAAGACATCCCTGTCGTAAGGGAGTATCCAGAAGTCTTCCCAGAAGACTTGCCTGGATTACCGCCTCTAAGGCAAGTAGAGTTTCACGACGATTCAATTCCAGGCACTGCACCCGTAGTCAATGCATCATAGTGACTTACATTTTCGGGGGGGTGCAAGGATTGACAGAGAAGTGTTGGTAACGGATGGAGAAGGAAGATAACAGACCAAAAATTCCTTTTTTTGGGGTAATCCCATTGTTACCCATCAAAAAGGAGGATGATGAATTTCAAATAAACATCAACTACAGAGAATTGAACAAGCTGGCGATCAAGGACAGGTATCCTCTGCCAAGAATCGACGATCTGTTCGATCAACTTCAAGGCTCAAGCTATTACTCTAAGATCGATCTACGATCTGGATACCATCAACTAAGGATACAGGAGGAAAGTATCCCAAAAACAGCCTTCCGAACTCGTTATGGACACTACGAGTTCCTCGTTATGCCAATTGGTTTGACAAACGCACCTGCGGTATTCATGGATCTAATGAATAGAGGTTGCAAGCCATACTTAGACAAGTTCGTGATTGTATTCATCGACGACATCCTGATTTACTCAAAGACGAAGGCTGAACACGAACAACATCTTAGAACCATACTAGAGCTGCTAAAGAAGGAACAGCTGTACGCCAAATTCTCCAAGTGCGAGTTTTGGCTACGCAAAGTCCAGTTTCTTGGACAGGTGGTTAACGGAAATGGAATTCATGTTGATCCCACAAAGATCGAGGCAATCAAGAATTGGGAAACGCCTACAACGCCAACCGAGATTCGGCAATTCT
This sequence comes from Helianthus tuberosus, assembly GCA_030545235.1. Lineage (NCBI taxonomy): Eukaryota > Viridiplantae > Streptophyta > Magnoliopsida > Asterales > Asteraceae > Helianthus > Helianthus tuberosus. The sequence goes on from JARYGA010043775.1 coordinate 18,797, forward strand.
TGGGTTTGGCTGGTTACTACCGAAGGTTCATCGAGGATTTCTCGAAAATCGCTCAACCTTTAACGCTCCTCACGCAGAAGGACAAGACGTTTGATTGGGGAATCAAACAGGATGAAGCATTTCAGATATTGAAGGATAAGCTTTGTAACGCGCCAATCTTAGCTCTACCAGAAAGCACTGATGACTTTGTGGTATACTGTGACGCATCGCGTCAAGGATTGGGTTGTGTGTTGATGCAACGCCAAAAGGTCATTGCTTACACATCACGCCAACTGAAAGTGCACGAGAAGAACTATACCACGCACGATTTAGAGCTTGGCGCAGTGGTTTTTGCTTTAAAGATCTGGAGACACTACCTGTATGGTACGAAGTGCACAACCTTCACAGATCACAAAAGCCTACAGCATATATTCAACCAGAAGGAGTTGAATATGAGGCAAAGACGATGGGTTGAATTGTTAAACGACTACGACTGCGAGATAAAGTATCACCCAGGGAAGGCGAATGTAGTTGCCGATGCCCTAAGTCGTAAAGAAAGAATCAAGCCCATAAGGGTTAGAGCTTTGGAAATGATCATACGAACCGATCTTTCCTCGCGCATTCGTGCCGCACAAAAGGAAGCTCTCAAGGAGGGAAACCTTGAGGAAGAATATCTCCGTGGAATGGAGAAGCTTTTGGTACCAAACAAGGAAGGAACGTTATGTTTTGAGAAAAGGATTTGGGTTCCTCTGTTTGGTGGATTAAGGGAAGTTATTTTCGATAGAGCGCACAAGTCACGGTACTCTATCCACCCTGGATCGGATAAGATGTACCAGGATCTCAAAGATTACTATTGGTGGCCTAGGATGAAAGGCGACGTTGCTGTTTACGTAAGCAAATGTTTAACGTGCGCTAAGGTCAAGGCAGAATACCAGAAGCCTTCGGGACTTCTGCAACAACCTGAGATTCCCAAGTGGAAATGGGAACAAATCTCAATGGATTTTGTTACAAAACTGCCAAGAACGCCAAGAGGCCATGATATGATTTGGGTGACTGTTGACCGCCTAACAAAATCCGCACACTTTCTGCCAATCAAGGAGAAAGACAGTACTAGTAAACTTGCGGAAATTTACATGAGAGAGATCGTAGCACGTCATGGAGTACCACTCTCGATCATCTCTGATAGAGACGGAAGATTTGTGTCAAGAATATGGCAATCTTTCCAAGAATCTTTTGGCTCACAATTGAATCTGAGCACTGCGTTCCATCCGCAAACTGACGGCCAGAGCGAGCGAACGATACAAACTTTGGAAGACATGCTGAGGGCATGTGTTATGGATTTAGGCGGTAGCTGGGATAAACACTTACCTTTGGTCGAATTTTCATACAACAACAGCTACCACACCAGTATTGGTGTCGCGCCATTTGAGGCCCTATACGGACGCAAGTGCCGATCACCACTATGTTGGTCTGACGCGGGTGATAGGCAGCTTGCTGGTCCCGAGATCGTCCAAGAGACGACAGACAAGATCGCGCAAATACTTAAACGCATCGAAGCCGCTCGCCACAGACAAAAGGCCTACGCGGATCCAAACCGAAAACATGTGGATTTTCAAGTGGGAGAAATGGTTTTACTGAAGGTATCACCCTGGAAAGGGGTGGCGCGCTTTGGAAAGCGAGGGAAGTTAAATCCACGCTACATTGGTCCTTTTAGAATTCTAGAAAGAATTGGGACGGTAGCATACAAGTTGGACCTACCCGCTGAACTAAATGGTGTTCACGATACATTTCATGTATCCAATTTAAAGAAAAGTCCAACTCAAGTTGACGTTGCCATTCCTACCGACGAGATTCATATTGACGACACGCTCCACTTTGTTGAAGAACCTGTCGAGGTCACGGATTGGAAAGTTAACAGGACCCGCCGGAGCAGTGTCAAACTCGTCAAAGTTCGTTGGAATGCCAGACATGGTCCTGAATTCACATGGGAACGTGAGGACCGGATGAAAGAGAAATACCCCCACTTATTTCCTAAGAACCCTGCTTCTACAAGCAGAACTTAAATTTCGGGACGAAATTTATTTAACGGGGGGAGAATGTGACAACCCGCACTAAACCAGGTATCCGTACAACTTAATTACTGATTAATTTCTGCTTAATTACTGTGCTTGATTGAACTAGCTGATGAACTGCTACCTGCATACTGATACATGCACTTACTTGCATCATACTTTATTTGCTGTCACTACATTATTTACATGCTGAACCCTAGTGACAAACATGATGCACAAAAAGCACAGTAGCACTAAACGGATACACAGTGAACATGCTGAAATAACCAGCATCAGGCAGACACTGCCTCTAAGGCCTGTTAAGAGCCTCATATATTTTGACTACACTGGTAGTGAGTGTAGGGATATAAGGGTTATGGTACCGCGTCTCTAGGGATAAGATACACTGATGCGGATGTGCCAAGAACGTACTTTAAGTACCAAACACAGCACTTTAATAATCAAACCAGCTTCTAGCTGACTAATAAAGTGCCAGAACATGAGAAAATAACACTAGACACTTTCTAAAGTGTTGGAAACAAGATGTGTCACTAAAAATGTAATAACGACACTTTAAAGCGTTACAAAAGACTTTAACGGATTACTATCCAACCGAACAACCGGACTATACCCGGGACATGAAAATATTAATATTTTCACTAATTATATTTTTCTGAGCCAGTTAGGGTCCCTGATTACCCTAACACCCGTCATAACACGTAACATACAAGTAACTGAGTTAACTACTTAAACTAACCTACTTAACTCAACCCCTACCCTAACTAAACTACTTAAAATCGAACAAGAAGCCCCCCCCCCCCCAACCGATCGGTTACCTAGGGGGCACCACACTTGTACTTGTGATCTTGGTTGATCTCACTTGTCTAATATCTACACTACATATAAACCAATGGGTAATGCACCTTAAATTTTGCCTATAAATACATGCTAACACATGAGCTTATTCACTAAACACCACTCACCACAACAAGCTCTCTCTCTCCCTTACCCACTCACGGCCGAACACCCCACCCCCCTTACCCACCATTTTCGATCTTGTTCACTCCATTCCATCATCATACAAACATCCAAGGTCGCGTATTAGGAGCTTTGGTGCAAGCGGAACACGAAGGACCTCCACCGTTGGCTTTTATCCACGCGTTTTTCATCACGATTCTTCCCTAGCCCCGAGCTAGAGGTATATTGTTTAAAACTCATATTTAAGCATGTCTAAAGTGGTTAAAAGAACTTTCGTCGGTTAAATATCGTAAACATGCGTTTTGGAACTTTAAAGTCTAGTAAAATCACAAAAATGGTGGTTAATAGCATATAACTTGTGTAAAAGTCGTAGGACTTGAAATATGTGATTATTGAGACCCGATCTATGATGTGGTAGCTCGGATCACCGTTTAACCCGACTTTGTAAGATCATGTATCTTCACATAAGCTCGTTTTTGGTTACCGCAAGGGTTAAAAGGTGAAACTCTACCACACATGAAACATGAACTTGTGTAAAAATGCTTTACTCGGGTAAAAGTGTTTTAACGTGTACAAAAGTTGTTTTCTTGTTTAACCCGCTAATCGGACACTTATAACACGATTTAATAACATCTAAACCGCAAAACAGCAAGCTGAGTCACTGTTTCAGCCGCCTTCATCAGGCTGTAAACGGACTTTAAAAACTCGAAAAACGGAATTTCAAAAGCCTAAATCGTGTCATTTCGAAAAACGAAGAAAATGGCGCTGGAATCGTATTTTTCTGATGTCGGTTACTATTTTAAAAACCTGTTTTCGTGACAGCAGCTAAGGCTGTTTGTTACTGCAGTAAATTGGGCTGTGCGTTTTCGATCACAACTTAAAACCCGAACCGAACCAGCCCCTGAAACTTTTATCTAAGGTAGTCACAGATGTATTTGTAACCCTCGAGCTGGAATTTCGATAAACGGACTTACGAGGAATTTTTGACGAGTTTTTCCGTAAACTGTGGTCAGAATGTAACAAATCTGATCACAGTTCAGTAAACGATTTTCTCTAAATTATTGATAAGGAACTGGACCCCGATATTTTTACACGATCATTTTTGGGTCGATTAGGACGTCCCGTAAAAATTTGGGAATTTTTGGAATAAGTTAAGTATTTTATTTAGTCGTCCGAAAACAGTCCAGTTTCCACATATTGAAACTGAAACGACAAGGGTAGCGTTTCGCGTGTTAAAACGTAAGGGTTGATTGTTGATAATCATGGGTTGTTTTCAAAAAGAAAATGATACGCTTGGAAGCGTGGCCACCTCCAGTTACAGAGGAAACTCTGGCGAAATTTTCTAAAAACCTAACACTTAGAATTATTTACACAACCGGTGTTAGAACTATTTTTGGACATACTTTCGAAACATAAATTTCGCCAGCACTATATTTTACTAAATATTCGGAGGTGGGATTTTCACAAAGATTAACGTGATAAATATATTGGTCACAACACTGTTTATGATTATTTTGTGAAATACATAAATATTATTTTAAGAGTAAAAATAATATTTACAAGCGTTAATGATCCCAGAACTTTACAAACGCTTCCACAAACATATAAGTTACACCGGTAATTACATTACCACAAGATTGATGAAACGTAACTTACGCACATGTATTGTATCCCCCATCCTTGGGAAGAAGAATAACTACCAAGTGTATACGGAACATAAACACGAAATAGTTGTCTAACTATTTCCCAAAGACATAAACTATAAAGCTAAGGCACGGCCGTCCGTCTAATAGAATTAGCACTTGTAGGTCGTTGCACAGCTTACTGTATTGGAGACACTTGGTAGAGACGCGCATTCACTGTGAGTTCATGTCCCCCTTTTCTCTAACTGTTTTTAGTTTTCTTAACTGCGGGGGTGAAATACATGTTACTTTGTTTACAAGTACTTTATACATGGTATGATTAACGTAAGGAGGTTTTAGATCATGTGAATGGGTAGTTAGAACACCGAGGGACTTAAGCGGTAGATCTATCTGGGTGTAGCGAGCCCAACCCCTGAGCCCGCATAATGGACCAGGTGGTGACTTGGTGCCCCAACGCCAAATACGCTAGGTTTGTATCTTCCTACTTGCACTTCACTACATGCTAATGGCCTTGCAAACCATTGGTGATCACAAGTCCTCTTACACTGCTACATACCAGGAAACTTTTATACTTACAAGTGTTTTACTTACTCACTTGCACATGAACTCGCTCAACATTATTGTTGATTTTTCAACTTACATGTATTTCAGGAAATTAACGAGATCTGGCACGGTATGGCATGTTTTCCGCTGCACTAGTTTCTGAGGTCATCCGGGGTTTAGGGGATGTGTCTCTTTCCTGGACAAGACACAGTCCTTAAACCATGTTTACGTTATGTTTCAGTTTGTAATGTTGTTGAACAAGGTTATGGTTGTTGGTTAAAACAATGGTACTGTATTTGATTTTCAAAACTTAATGGATGATCTTGCATGTTTTTAACTCATATAGCTTTGGTATGATTAAGCTATGGTATTAAGAAGTCACACCAAAATTAACCACGCTTCCGCAAAGCCAGGGTGTGACAGACTATCCCACTATCTTCAAAACTGTGTGATCTCATCATCATATTTATTCTCTGAAACCCCTAACGGTGTCCCCGAACAGCCTGTATTTGTCATTAAAATATAAAAAAAAATCAATCACCAAATTTTTTCTGGACACTCGTCTCATCACCACGATCAAAAATTGTCTTTTTTTTTTACCATTCCTGAATTCACAAGTGGTATCAGAGCTACAGAAGTTGTGCGTGTAATCGTTGATCAATCAGACGAGTTTTGGTGTATTTCGGTGAAATCGGATTGAATCAGTTGGTTTTTGGTTGAATTTCGAACTAATTTGGTTAATTTTCGATTTGATTCGGTGTGTTTTGATGTTCCGTTCGTGTATTTCAGACTAATTTGATCGATTTTGGATCGATTTTCATTGATTTTCGGTTTGTTTAATAAATTTCGGATCAAATTTTTTTAGGTGTTGATTGACTGTCAAATCGTGTTTTCTGGTGAGTTTTTGTCACGACGGTGAAGTACGGTGTAATCGTTGCCGGAGGTAGTGTTAGAGCAACATATTAGTCTCTGGTGTTGATTAAGTGTAATCCGTATAGTAAAATTTCGTTTTTCCGGTGAAGCATTTTTTAGACCCGGCAAAATCAACCCATACATTTAACTTTGGGTTAGGATGGGTATTATTTTTGTAGTAGATGGGTTAAGTTAGGTTAACAAGAATTGTTAAGAGGGTTAAGATGAGTAACTTTAAAACATAACAAAATAACATCGTGAGTCAGGATGGGTTTCTTTGGGTAAACCATAAAACGAGCGCATTCTTCTTTTTTCTCATCTCCCATGTCCAAAACACCCAAATCACCACCATCCTACAGCCTCCATTCCACCATCTCCGACCAACACAACTCCGCCTGTCAACCAACACCGTATTCAGAGCACGCCTAAACCACCATACTCCTACCATCAACCACTGTTTCTGCTCACGACCATCGCCGCCAGACCCCGCCTTATCTCTGTCGCTTGTTGAGAGGTAGGCATCTTAAATTACTGTTTTTTTATTAAAAATCTTAAATTATTGGTTTTGGAGTTTTAATTGGTGATGTATTGATATTGTTGCCTCTGTGTGTGTTCATGTGAATCATTCGATTAGCTCTGGTTGGATTTTTTTTATTTTTTTGTTGATTTAGGGGTTTTATTTTTGGTGGTATAGGTATGGGTTTAATCCTTAGCATGTTGTTTTGTATTTGGTTGATTTTTAGTTTTATTGGCCCATTATTCAAGTCATATGGAGAATGATTAATAGAGTATATGTGTTTATTCATTCGTAGGAGACACAAATTATGTCGAATAATACCGAGGTGACCAAGTGTTTGATGTTTTGCCTGTTTGAATTTCGATATTGCTATTGCTTCCCTTTTTATATTTGTTACTTACAGTGGTTTCTTTACCTTTTATGTAAGTAAGAACAAAGAAAGAAATGCACCCATAGTAGCATTTTGAGGGAATTTTGTTGTATTATTTATCAGATGGACAGTTGGTAACTGTACAGTAATTTGCAGTTCACTTCAATATCTGGATATAGTGATGCAAAAGTGCAAATCACTTGGTTCAGTAGTTTAATTTATTGCAATTTAGTTACTATTTAATTAATTAATGGATTGTAAACTATCATAGAATTGTTGGAAGTGATAGACGGGAGTGATAGACGCACTTAAAAGACGTAGGGTACATATAGCGTGCCTTCAGGAAACTAGGTGGAAAGGACAGAGAGCAGAAGAGCGCAATGGGTACAAGTTGCTATATTCCGGGTCGGATGGGGCCAAGAACGGAGTAGGATTTTTGGTATCTATAGAATTGCATAAGAATGTAATTGAGGTGATACGACACAACGATAGAATTATGGTGTTAAGATTAGTATTAGGTGAGCAAGTAGTGACAGTAGTATGCGCATATGCACCGCAAGTGGGACTAGGAGACCAAGAGAAAAGAGAGTTTTGGGATTGTCTTGATGTAGTAGTAAGGGCCATACCTAGGGAGGAGAAAATTTTTATAGGAGGAGATTTTAATGGGCACATTGGTAAGGATCGTGATGGCTTTGAGTTGGTACATGGGGGTTTTGGTTTTGGCGATAGAAATGACCCTGGTAGAGACCTTCTAGACTTTGCGGCAGCCAACGGCCTAGGTATTTTAAACTCGTTCTTTAGGAAGAGAGAATCTCATTTGATCACTTTTAGTAGCGGAGGACGCAACACGCAAATCGACTACCTTTTGATGAGGCAGGAAGATCGACTGATGTGGATGGACTGCAAGGTTATACCAAGGGAGGCTGCAGCGGCTCAACACCATTTGCTAGTAGCAGATATAGCCCTAAAAGTAAGGCTAACTGAGGGGGAGAGGAAAACCCGACCTAGGATACGTTGGGGAAACTTGAAGGGAGAAAAAATTATGATGTTTAGAGATAAAGTTAACTCGATGACATCGATGCAACTAGGTGACGACACAAATCGGATGTGGGAGACTATGGCGACTACTATCACAACAGTGGCGAATGAGGCGCTAGGGGTCACAACAGGAAAGACTAGTGGGCATAAGGAGTCTTGGTGGTGGAATGAAGACGTGCATAACAAAATAAAGGATAAGCAACAGAGTTTTAGAGATCTTTTGAGGTGCACAGATGAGGAGGAGCGGCTGAGGGTAAGGGATATATACAAGAAGGCAAAAAGGGAAGCGAAAAAGGCGGTGACCGAGGCAAAAAACACAGCATATAAACAAATGTATGAACGTTTGGAAAGGAAAGAGGGGGAGCATGAGATGTTCAAGATTTCCAAAGCTAGGGAGCGAAGAAGGCAAGATCTAGGCGTAGTAAAGTTTATCAAAGGGGAGGATGGACGTGTTTTAGTCAAGGCACAAGATATTAAGTTGAGATGGCAAACCTACTTCCATAATCTTTTCAACCACGGTAGGGCATACCAACATGATAGCAGCAATCCCAGGATTCAAAGACGACAACAGAATAATGTCTACTGCGGGAGGATCACACATGACGAGGTGAGGATGGCACTTAAGAAGATGGGAAGAGGCAAGGCAGTGGGTTTAGACAACATTCCGATTGAGGCGTGGAAGTGTTTGGGAGAAGAAGGAGTCCGATGGTTAACACTTTTGTTCAATTGTTTTTTCAAGACTGGGAAAATGCCAGATCAGTGGAGGAGCAGCGTCATGGTGCCTTTATACAAGAATAAAGGAGACGCTCAATGTTGTGGGAACTACAGAGGAATCAAACTGCTAAGCCACACTATGAAGCTCTGGGAGAGGGTAATTGAAACTAGAATTAGAAGAGAAACTCAGGTTTCAGTAAACCAATTTGGATTCATGAAAGGGAGGTCAACTACAGAAGCGATACATATTCTAAGGAGGCTGATGGAGAAATATAGAGCGAAGAAGCAAGATTTACATATGGTGTTTATCGACATGGAAAAGGCATATGACACTGTCCCACGGCAACTGATTTGGGATAGTTTGGAGGGTCGAGGGCTACCGGGGAAGTATATAGACATAATTAAGGATACGTACGATAGAACAGAGACTACTGTCCGCGCGCCTGTAGGAGATACAAACTTCTTTCCTGTGGAGGTAGGACTCCACCAGGGGTCTGGGTTGAGCCCTTTTCTTTTTGCGGTTGTCTTGGATGAGTTGTCCAAGTTGATTCAGGAGTCAGTTCCATGGTGCATGCTTTTTGCGGATGATATTGTGTTGATTGCAGAGACTAAACAGTGCCTGAACGAGAGGATAGAAGAGTGGCGAGTAGCTTTAGAGGGCAAGGGCCTAAGGATTAGTCGATCTAAGACTGAGTATCTACACTATGATTTCAGCGGTGTAGCCGTTGACGATGAAACCCAAATCACCATTGAGGATCAATTGGTCCCGCAGGTAACTAGATTTAAGTATCTAGGGTCGTTTGTTCAAAGGGATGGTGACATAGATAGTGATGTAACCCATCGCATACAGGCTGGCTGGTGTAGATGTAGGGCAGCCAGTGGGGTATTGTGCGATAGGAGGTTCCCAATTAAACTAAAGGGGGAATTTTACAGGGTAGCAGTTAGGCCAGCTATGCTATATGGAACAGACTGTTGGGCTATCAAGAAGACACAAGCGCGCAAGATGGAGGTAGCAGAGATGTGGATGCTGAGGTGGATGTGTGGACACACGAGGTTAGATCGGATAAGAAATGAGGTTTTTAGGGAAAGACTAGGAGTGGCTAGTATATCGGAGAAGATTAAGGAGGGGAGATTGAGATAGTTTGGGCATGTGAAGCGGAGGGAAGTGACGGCACCAGTTAGAGTAGTGGAAACTCTTATTGTGCAGGGGAGGAGAGGAAGAGGCAAACCCAAACTGACATGGGATGAGCAGATTAGGCATGATTTACTAGAGTTGCATCTTTCTGAGGACATGGTCCACGATAGGACTTCGTGGAGGCGTAGGATTAAGGTTAAGGACTTCTAGAGGATTTTGTAGTAAGGACTTAGGTGGATTTTCAGGGACGTAGGTTTTTCTTATTCTTTAAGGGACCTTTCCAGTGTTTGCCTTACTGTATTTATGCCCAAATGATGTTGTATGCTATGATACATGATTTACATTGTGTTTATGCCCAAATGATGTTGTATGCTATGATACATGATTTACATTATATTGTGCCACTCTGATCACTTACTTGCTAATGGGCGGCTTATTATTTCTGTATTCTTTCTATATTATTTGACTTGTTGTGTTGGTTTGTTGTTCGTTGTCGAGCCGAGGGTCTCTTTGGAAGCAGCCTCTCTATCCCTAGGGATAGAGGCAAGGCCTGTCTACATCCCACCCTCCCCAGACCCTATAAGTAGCTCTGCTATTTGTGGGACTTACTGGGTATGGTTGTTGTTGTTGTAAACTATCATTGTATGTGCTCCTCGGTTGTAAATCTCGAACGTGAGTAGGAATCGGTTCTTATTCTTTATAAATCCTTTAACTACTACAATTCACTATTGCTATAACCTCTCTAATATCTGAATTCATTTTCAAAAATTGGTTGGATGTTTAATTGTTTTGACCCAATAACTACTTTAACTACCAGTTTGATTATAATACTTAGGTTATAATTATATATCAGAAGTCTAGATTAAAAATTGGTTGGTGTCATTATCATACACTTGTCGTAGGCATATACATCGTATTCGATAATAGGCTGCTATAAGTTTTTATTTTTATTTTTTTTTTAACTTTTTTGATTTTTTTTTATTTTTTTGATTTTTTAAAAATTCTTTTGATTTTAAATTTATTTATTTATATTTTTAGCCTGTCATGCCCAAATTCATTTTGACAAAAACTCATCTTGACCTAAACTTATCCTAACCCATTTCTTAATAAAATCATCCTAACCCAAACTCATCATAACCCATACTCATCCTAACCCATTACCCAAGCATGCCCAACCCACCCATTTTGCCACCCCTAGCATTTTTTAAAAGTTTTTGTGACCGGTGGTGAAATACGGTGGACTTGCAGGTTGAAAAAGAATTGATGTTTGTTCTTGATACCATTGAATATTACTGTTGATGTTTGTACAGAAGAAAGTAGGATTGAAAAGCTTATTTGTAGGTTATTAGATCTAAGATTGAAATTGTTAGGCTGGTTGATCTTTGGTATGTGTGCTAGTGTTGTTGAGGTAATTGTGATAAAAGTTGAGTGTTTGTGATTTGTTTCAGAAATGAAGAAAGAAGTAGAGGTATCACAGAATTGGTTAGTTGCCGGTCTTATCGTAGATATTGTTGTTTGGGACAGTTGTGTTAGACCATGTGTAGTCATAAAGCACTTTTAGAGGTGTTATGCGACAAGCGGCGAAATGCATAAGAGGGGCTTTATGAGGCTTTATATTACAAAAGGGTGTAGTGGTAAGGGGGTTATATAACCCCTTCAATTATACATACGTATGTATGTATGTATGTATGTATATATATATATATATATGTGTGTGTGAGTGGGGGGGAAAGATTGTGCAATGTTCACGCCGCGAAGATTATAACGGGAGCAAGATTTCAACCCCCCATAGCGCCCCCCGTAATAGTGTTCAGGAGCGCTATGGGGCTTTATAATGAAAGAAGTAAAAGTGTTAAGTTGCAGAGGATAAGAAACGGTTTTTATTGAGTTGTTATAAAGAAAATTAGGGTTTTTGAAAAATAGATTTATTTAAAAAGGTTATGACAGTTCATGTTTTAGTTAGAATTAATTAAAAAGGTTCTGACAGTTCACTTATACATATGAAAATTGTTTTGAGAATATTAAAAAAGGGGTAATAAACAGAAAAATTCTCAAAAACTATAGAATACTGAAAGAAAATAAATAATAGAAAATTCTAATGTTTTGAAAATGACGTTTTTTTAAATATTAAAATTCAAAAACTATATCTTTCTTTTGAATAAATCATTTTAAAATTTTGATAGTTAGTGTGCTTTAAGAATGATGTTTTGATAACAAAATTGGACTGTTCTTACAAGGGCTACATAAATAGTTTTGGGTCAAACTACTTGGATTTTGTGGGTTTAAATTTAAAATCGGTTCAAGACAAAAGAATTTTAGTTCGGGCGTGTAGAGTCATTTGGGCCGAATATAAATTTTTAAAATCGGGCTGAAAGGTGTACGTTAAAGATTGGGCTAAATTTTGGGTTTCAAGTTGAACCAAGTTTAGCTAAGTGAGTCGAGTCATTTGAGTACAGTTTGGACCATGATTTTTAAAATTTTGGGTTATAAAGTGTTTTGAACTGGGGTTTTTAATCTACAAATTTTTGAGTTTGACTATTCGGGTTCAAGAGAATAAAAATTTTAAAACGGGGAGTCGTTCAAATCAAAGGCACAAGATTCGGGAGAGGTTAAAAAATAAATTTGAAAATTTCACGTTTTTGAAAAATGCAACAGTTAGAATGATGATGGAACGATGCTATGATTTAGTATATAAGATGAACAAGTATGGTATCGAGATTTCAGATACTGAGAAGATATTAAAGTTTGCAGATGTGTTACCCTTAGAGTGGGATGATTTTGTGTCCAAATTGAAGAAACGTTCTGATTTGTCTGAAGTTGATGTGTATGAGTTTCTTAGTAGCGTAAAAAAACATGAACCAGTAATAAAATGGAAGAAGGAAATGGAGAGAGAAAAAATAATGGTGAAGAATTTTGAAGCCAAAGAATCTATTTCATTTACCATTGAAGTTTCATGTTGGTTTGTCCAAAATGTGAAAGATATTATCAGACGGATTATGTCAAACTTCTAAAAGATGTGGAGAGTTTAACAATGAAAATAATTCTGAAAACAAAATAAAAAATTTTAGAAAACGAAAAATTAGTTTTAAATGAAAATATTGTCGAAAAACATAAAGAAATAAATTCTCATCTTGAAAAAATAACTTAGCTTGAAAAAGAAATTGTAATTGCTAAAATGAAGCTGAGAATGTGAACCAGAAATTGAAGAGTTTCGTTACCTCATCGCTGGATCACATTATTCCTAAACCATTTAGAAAAGATGAAGAAACTGGGCAAGATGTATATGATCGGGAGAATTGTGGAATTGGGTATAAACCATCAGAGAATGTTAATAAATGTTGATTCAGTAACGCTTGTACCTGATTACACTAAAAATAAAACTCACTCATTTGAAATTCCAATAAGTGACAATGCAACAAATTATGACGAAGTCATAATTGATGATTGTGATGATGACACTGATGATGATAAAAATAATAAAAAAGAAATCTTTTTAAAACTAAAAGAAGAATTTCAAGAAATTGTTCCTCCATTTGCTGAAAAAGGTGAATGTTCGACACAAAAACCTTATAAGCAAAATGGGGAACAAAAACAAAATGTTAAAAATTTTAAAAATAACAATAAAAAATCATCAGATCAATCATCCAATCATTATAAAAATTCACAAAAATTTGAAAAACAAAACTCTTAAAAACGTGAGAATAAGTGGTGAAAGTTTGACCACAGTGCTTTAAAGTCAAATCAATATTACAGAAGAAGCTGGAATGGTTACTATTCCACGTCAAATCAGTGTTATGATTTGGGTGTGTGGTTTGATAGAGATTGGTGCGATAACAAGGTGTGTTACAACTGTGGATTTAGTGGACACAATGCTGTAAATTGCATGAGACAGATGTAACGCCTCGCTTTTGAAACCTTCCTTATTTAGAAAGATTATTTATACCCCTATTTTTGGAAACTTATATCCGTATCATATTCGTATTTAACTTCCAGCTTCGTAATTCGAAACACTGATCGTAAAAAACTTGAGTATTTTATACGGACTATACATTGATTATCCGTACTTGTTTTACATTCGACTTATTCACATACTTGATACATGCTCATCATTCTCGTAAACACATACTTATTTCACGAACAAATACGCATTTTAGGACTCTTTATGCATTCAAATACTTATTTATACCTTCACTTTACTTGAGTTACACTTGTATACATGATTTATACTTATTTTTTTGTGAATAATACAAGTTATAGCATAAAATAGCCAACAACACAAGTTCAAGGGCTAAAAATGAAAATTTTCATCTCCCCAACCACTTTTTTAATATCATAACCTCCAACTAACTCATTTAATACCCTTGCTAACTCCCAACCACCTTCATTTAAACCTCAACCACCTTCATTTAAACCTCAACCACTTAACCCTCTTATAAATACCAACTCTAACACCTTCCAAACAGTTGCACCAACTCCAAATTGCTTCCAAACTCTCTCAAATCTCCAAGATTTTCAACTTTGGCCAAAAAGTTCAAGAACCAAAATTGGTAACTTCGGTGTTCCAACAACTCAAGACTCGTCAAACTCCCTTAGTGGAAATTTCTTCGCAAACAGTGAGTATCCCTTTTTACTGTTTTACACTTTTTGGGTGCAACATGTTTACATATACAAAAACACACTCAACATACATACTTTTATGCATCATACATACAAACAATCCAATTCATGCTTACTATTATGTTATGCTTGATTCGTGTTTTCTGAGTGATTCTTATGTGATGAACTTGCCATTAACTTCGTACGAGCCTTCACTTAACATGTATAGCGCTATAGGAGTAACACACCGCCCATGAACGTGAGGTCATGTTAATTTTATTCATTCTTTATACTTGTGGTGATCAGAGGGTTGACTTGTAAATCGCGTGTCAGTTATACGTTAATCTTGATAACTAGGTTTGCCATGTGGATTGTTCATTTTATACTTATATGCTAGTACACCAAACTTGTATACTCGCCAATACTTTTGTATTGAACTATACTTTTAAACATGTTGCAGGATTATGATGATGCCGATGCATGGAACTTAGTAGGATGCCTAGAAACGCATTTTAAACTTTATTACTTGTTGTATTGTAATTCATGTATTTTAACTTGTTGTAATTGATTTCAAACAATGTAAATGATTCTTTTAGTAATGAAATGAAATTTATTATTTAATACTTGTCACATTAGTGTTATGAAATCTCTTGCAATCTCGTTTTCGTCTCACTCCTAGGTTTTCGCCATCGGTTGGGGTGTGACAACAGAGATTTGATACGAGAAGATGCTATAATTATCAAATCAATGTTCCTATTGCCAAAGATTGTCCAATGAGATCAAAGAGAGAATCGTTGGATAAATCTCATAAGAAAGATAAGAAAATTGAAAAATATAAGAAGAAAACTGAGAAAGCAGGAGAAAAGCCTAAAGAATAGAAAGTAAAACTATCGAAAGGGCAGAAAGACAAATTGAGAAACAAGAGAAAGAAAGTTAGAGAATATTTGATGAAGATTTTGTCCTCAGATACAACCATGGATTCAGATAATAGTTCTGAAGAATCGTTATACTCTATGAAAAGTGATCAGTCAAGTAAAACGAAGTCATCAGATACAAATATGAGGACAGAAGAGAAAACAGTGGAAAAGAAAGTTGTTCATCAGACAGTTAAAAAATCAAAGAGAGTTAAATTTTCAGATGAAATTTCTAACCCCATGGAAATTTCAAAATTGTTTGATGATAAACGAGGCTGTGAATGGGCTATTATTTCTTGTGTTGATGAATTTGGTCAACCTAAATCCAATATGGATTGGGTTCCAAGTCGAAACTAATTAAAGTTCATTTACGTGTGCAAGATGACCAAGCTTCAAGCAAACGTCTTTTCAGAAGCAGTGGTTGTTCGTGCAGAGGGTGAAGAGATGAAAAGGTTTGGTGTTCCACACAAACAAAATGGTAGTCTCGCGTTCACATTCGTAAAAATTCATTAAACGGTTAAAATGGAAGATTTTTATTTTGGATTCCGAAAAGATGTTTTCAATTTTAGGGGGAGAAAAATTTTAAAATTAAAATTATCAAAATCCAAAATTTCTGTAAAATTAAAAAAAACATCATTTCAGATAGATTTTTTTTTTCAAAAAGCCAAAAACAATAGAAAATTTCAAAATGTCAAAAACATTGAAAAATGAAAATGAGATTACTTGTGCAAAAAAGAGGAAATGATAGTACATCAGTGGACTATCAGTGCACACTAAAGATATGCAATGTTTAAAATCGTTATACAATCTCACTAAATATGTGTCGGTAGACTCAGCTAGACTAGTAGCTTTGCGAAAACGATAAAAACTTAAAGAAATAGCCTAGTTCTAGTGGAAAACACGATTGAAAGCATAGTGTTTAGTTTTGTCCTTCGTGACTGTGTACCTACTTGGTAATCGTTGAATGCTGAAAAGCATAAAAACCGGCCAGTTTGTGAACTTTCACAACTTACTGAAAAAGTTACTACAATTGTGATTTGATTTTCAAAAATTTAAACTTGTTTTATTTATTTATTTTGTTTAAGCATTGGACATTCTCTACGTGTACGAAAGTATCGAACTGGATGTTAGTTCCTAAACGTTTCTGCTTTATTTTGCTTGATGTTTCGTTTAAATCTTGGATCAGCTCTGCGTATATGGGAATATCGAACTGGTGGTTAAGATCTACACAATTCAACTTGTTTTTATTTCTTGTTTTGTTTAAACATTGGACTTTCTCTGCGTATCAAAAGATCGACCTAATTATTAATGTTTAAAAATTCTGCATTATTTTCACATAATATACCACAGTTGAAGAAAGTTTTAAAAGCATTACTTGAGTTAATGTATTACATGATGAGGGGATATGCTGAGATTGTGGGGTCCATAAGAACTTAGTGCAAATTAGTGTACCTTAACGTATCAGTAAGCATTACGAAAGTTTTTAGTTTGAGTTTAAGTGGATAAACAATATCGACAATCAATGTGAATTGTTTAAATTGAGTGTTTCTTGGATCAACGATGCAACTGATATGTCTCATTAAACTGATATGATCCTCTAGCATGTTTTCTCACAAAAATATAAGATGTAAATATTTCATTTTAGTATATTTACATTTCTGCATTTAAAATAAAAAAAATCAAAAAGATTTTCTTTCACAAATCTTCCAAGGAAACCTAATAATGTTAAATGTGAGTCGGACCAACGAGACTGTTAAGATATTGTTTGTGTGTGGATACGCGTGATTGTTTCTAAAAGTCAAACCTAATACGTAACTCTCCGCATTTTCATAACTTTCCATATTTAGAAACCATCGTGAATATTCCCATTTTTGGAAACTTTGTATCCGTGTATTCGTCGTTTCATTTTAATCGTCGAAAAATCTTTTATCTTTAATTTAATTCGTTATAATTATGGTTATTTATTCATTATTTTAATTAATTAAATTAATTAATTTTACCATTTAAAAGTTTATTTTTATAATAATCTAGTTAGTCTCGTTAGATTTTATAAAGTTAGTAACTAACCTAGTTAGTTTAAAGTATAAAGTTAGTTTCTTCGTTAAAACATAACTTAGTTAAAATTCAGAGGGGATTGGTGTAAATTGTTGAAAGTATAAGTTTCCTTTAAAAATAAAAATCACAAAAAGGAAAATAATATCACAAAAATGATGACCGCGGGACTCGAACCAGGGTCACCATCCCCACAAACACACACACAAACCACTCCGCTGTTGTCTTGACATCGAATATAACCCAGTTCCTAATTCATTTAAACCCTCGTTCAAGTCAAGCCCAAACCCACTAATCAAATCCTAACTATTTAAGGCCCCATCTTCTTCATTGTCAACATTTTTGAAACCCTAGAAAGCACAGCTATAGTAGCTGCACATCATTGTCATTCCCAACTCCCTCTCTCGTCTGAATACAACCGGCTCCGGCAGTCGGAGCCACTTCCGACGACGAGCAGTGCCCCCCTGTTACACAATGTCCACACCCTCATTTTTCTTTCATCTCCAGCCGACAACCACCCTCTATCTCGTTCTCTCGTCTCCCACGCTGTAACTGAACCGCTATCCACCATTCAGGTGGCGGCGCACCAAGAACAAAGGCCGTAACAGCGGCGGAGACCAGCAACAACCACGCCAGCAATGGCAACGGTGAAAAGGAGTAGCAGAGAGGGAAGGAGGGCCGGCCCTTCCACTCACCGGCGACGATGACGGACGGCAGTGGTTGGTTTGAGCTTCAGGTTGTTTCGATTCAGGTACGAGTTTCGATTCGAGTTTCAATTCCGTTCTAATTCAGTTCTGTCGGTTCAGGTATGCTGGTTCGTGGTGCTCGGTTGGGTGGTTCTCGGCCGACAGGAACGACAGTCGACAGGAACACCAGTCAGTTTCTATCTCGTTTTAGTCTCGGTTCGGGCTTTGGTCTTTGTTTCTATTCAAGTCTCGTTAATTCCTTCGTTTTATTCAGCAGGTTCGATTCCTGTTACAATCGGATTTGGTTCGGTGTTCGGGTCAAACCTGGTCAAAGCGGGTCAACCGAGGGCTCGGTGCAGTCCGGTTACGGGTTCGGGTCATCGGGTTAAACATGAGACGTGATATGTTAACGACACTAATATTACAATTATATTGTTTTATATTTTGTTATCACAAAACCGCATCCTATATATTTTGTTTATAAAGAATGCATAGAAATTTATATAATTATATATTGTGTTACCGTTGATAAAATCGTTGAGTTTTGAATATAATGATCGACACCTTGTTGTCGGGATCGTCCAAAAACAGAGGAAACTCTGCCCGTTTTTTTTTGTAAAATTCCGTGAAACAAAACACGTAAATTTTATAAAACGAAACCTATCAAATGCGACTAATTTTTATAAAATTGATATAAATGAATAATTATTTTTATTTTTGACAATATTTCAACAATACTTTTGAAAGGATTAATTTTAGAAATATTTCTTAAACTATATAAAATATATACATATGTATTATATATATATACCTTTATATCAACTAGTTATACTTTATATTCCACTTCAAATCCTCCGTCTTATCCCGTTCATTCATGCACCATCGTTTGCCCATATAGGGTGACATCGGTGTTCCATCCTCCTAACCTCACACTCGTCGGCACTTGGATAATCGAAAGACTTAGCAATTATGTGAGTACACTTGACCCATTTCCCTTTTAATACACTTTGGGTGCAACATGTTTTACTTGTTAAACCACACAATTCACAAACATGCTTTTATTCATTCGATCCGTATACATGCTTTGTTATGCTTAGGTTTATGCTAAAATACATACTACTTGTTAACTCGACTTAAACAATTATAGCGCTATAGGAGTAGCACACCACCCGACGGGGTTTTGTTAAATCTTTATTCTATAACGGTCTCGTTGCTTTTGTGACGAGGGATGCTAAATACTAGTGGACACTAGAGTTGACATATTGTTATGTATGTAGTTTGACCTTGTATACCAAATGCTATGTTGGATTGAAAATACTTTTTATACACTTGACACGAGTCTAAAACTTGTGTACTCGCCAATAACTTTGTATTGAACTATGCTTTAAAAACATGTTGCAGGTTTAGCGATGATGTTGGTGATGCATGGAATCTAGTAGGATGCTTAGATACACACTTTAATTTGTATTCTTATTGCATTGTATTTCATTATTCATGATGTTGTATTTACTTCAAATTCTTGTAATTTACACTTTAGAAATGAAATGAAAATTTATCATTTAAATACTTCTCACAAATAGTGTTATGAAGTCTCTTGCAATATATTTCGTCTCACTCCGATGTTTCCGCCATCGGTTGGGGTGTGACATGAGGTTTTCACTTGAAGATGTTATTCAATGCAGATCAAGACTTAACATCAAAGATTTCTAGCTATGTCCAAGGGGGTGATTGTTAGTGCACTGTTTGTATGTCCATAGTAGAAATCTATTTGTATGTCCATAGTAGAAATCTATTTGTATGTGAAATGTCAAGTGTCTTGAGTCTGTAAAACACCAGACAGAGGTTTCGCTAGGTTTGTACTTCCTTACGATCAAAGAAACCAACAAGTTTTCGAAACTTGCAACCATCTACTTGAAAGAAGTAGTTGTTAGGCACGGAGTGCCAACTTCTATCATCTCTGATTGTGACCCACGTTTTGCAACCGATATGTGGCAGGCTATGCACAAATCCTTCGGCTCACGTTTAGACACGAGCACCTCTCATTACCCTCAGACTGATGGTCAAATTGAACGTACCATCCAAACACTCGAAGACATGATGAGAGCATGCGTCATCGACTTGGTAACAACTGGGAGCGACACTTCCCGCTGGTAGAATTCTTTTACAACAACAGTTACCACACTAGCATTCAGGCAGCACCATTCGAGGCATTGTACGGACGTAAATGCCGGTCACCCTTGTGTTGGGCGAAAGTTAGCGAAAGCCAAACCACCGGCCGAGAGCTTGTACTTGACACTACGGGAAAAGATTGCCCAGATCAGACAACGCATGTTGGCGGCTTGAGATCGTAAAAAAAACTACGCTGATAGGCGTAGGAAACATTTAGAATTCCTGGTCGGGGATCGAGTTCTACTAAAAGTCTCACATTGGAAAGGTGTGGTACGCTTTGGCAAAAGGGGCAATCTTAACCCGTGTCATGTTGGACCTTTCAAAATTTCCGAGAGAATCGGTAAGGCAACGTATAAACTAAACCTTCCTGAAGAGCTGAGTGTGGTGCACAACGTTTTTCACGTGTCAAGTCTGAAGAAGTGTCTGTTAGATGAAACACTCATCGTTCCTTTTAAGGAACTCACGATCGACGATCAACTACGCTTCGTTGAGGAACTGGGTGAGATCATGGATCGAGAAATCAAAACCCTCAAGCGTAGCAAGATACCATTAGTCCGAGTTCGTTGGAACTCACGCCGTGGCTCAGAGTCTGCTAGGGAACGGGAAGACCAGATGATGCACAGGTATCCCCAGTTGTATACAAATAATACTTCCAGCACTGAGGCTACAACTAAATTTCGGGACAAAATTCCAAACCAACGGGGGAATGATGTGACACCCCGAGAAAACGTTTAAACATATTAGCTTGTCAGTGGTTGCGCTCTAAATTTCGGGACAAAAATTTCTTTAAACTTGGGGATAATGTGACAGTTCGGGTTTTCCTGCACGTTTCTTTGATGATATAATTAATTTCGTGAAATTCTATACTATGTGAAATATGTACAAACTCTGTGAATTTTATGCTACGTGACTTTACGTATTATGTGACCTTAGGTGCTAGCTGGCTTAGATGTTCGTTTTGTGAACTTTCGTGAAACTACGTGTATTTACGTATGACAATAGGTTATTGACAAATCTATGAATAAAGCAAATCGTATAACTTAGCTTAAATTTCGCGGACGAAATTCCTGTAACATTGGCAACCCGTACTCTCGATCCCAATTATCGAGAGAAAGGTATTTTAGTATTATTATTATTGTTATTATCATAATTATTATTATTATTATTATTTGTCAAATAATAATAACCAGCAACGGGAGACACGTTAATTAAATGGGCCAGTACGTTTAAGCGAGACACATAATATTTGACGGATCCATACGCTCACGCTCGGGCCCAAACCCAACCCAAACCCCAAAAACCTTACCCTAAAAATAAATCCTTAACCCTCATTTCATTTTCTTATAAACCCTAAAAATCCCTTTCAAATGTGGCGGCATTTGCAAACAACCAGATTCTCCCTGTCTTCTTCCACGAAATTCCGGTGACCGGAAATCCGGATTCCGGCGCCCTTCTTCTCCGGTGAGCCGTACCCACACCCACACCCCTCTTTATACCATCCCGCACACCCCTCTTCCTTGTACACAACCTCCCCTCTAATCTCACCCCTTTTATACACCCACTGATGTTCTACAGTCGAGAGAGAGAGAAGCTGAGAAGGAAAGAAGAGCCGCAACGGCGGTGGCGCCAGCAACTGCGACTGCACCGGCGACGGTGTCGGTGAACAGAGGCGTCGATGAATGGAATCGATACGTTTAACTTCATCCTCGTTTCCAGAGTTGTAAGTATCGACCATTCTTTTGACTATTTCTGGTGGTTTTTGCTGGCTGAAAAAAGTGATGGATGATGGCCGAGATGATGGGGCAGCGGCAACAATTGAAGCTGGGGGTGACGGAGTAGGGTCCGAGATAAAAGTGGTAAGTTGTTTTTGTGTATTCTGATAGTTGCAATCTGTTTTTAGGATGCACTGACTCAGGTAGTTAGTTGTATACTGTTTGGTGTATATGATACTTTGTTTTGCAAATTCCTTGTGTCTACAGTGCTCTGTTTTCTTTGTAACTTTTGATTGGGAAATAAAAATATGCACATATGTTTCATGATTGAGAATGCTCGATACTACTGTTTCCGTCGGTTTAGGTCTTTGCACATATGTCCGTTGAGTTGTTGATTTATTTAATTGAGGATTTTGTGTATATACCAAGATGATTAATTGTGTAAATGATAAATTTGGGTGTTATAATTGGCCGCACTCCTTGCTGTATTTGAATCCCAGGTTACATACTAACTTAGACAAATATGTGGTATGAAATATTATTACATATATCTTATTATTCAACATGTTCATGTTTAAGGGATAACATATATATATATTTCACAGTTCAGATTGACGTAACAAAACTATTTTGAAAATAATATATACATAACAGGGGTGTCACAAGCGCCAATATATAGGCCGTTGATACCATTACATATCATTTGTGATGGCAATTTGTAGAAATAATAAACTAGGATTGATATGATATTAGCATTGTGATGACTTGGTGTGGCACAATTGTTGAAGGATTAAGTTAAGATATAGATTCGTTGTCAATAAGACTTTATGCAAAATCTGTGTGGTATCTCGTTAAAGTGAGATATTAGAAGTCACAGAAATAATGTTGCAAACCTTGCTTTGGTGCTGCTTTGATCGGATGAAAATTTAAAGGAATACTGTTTGAACTATTTGTTTTGGTCGCACACTTAGTAAGAAACACAACTTTGGTGTCGCACACTTAAAATAAAACTGCCCATTAGAAAGAGGTCGCACACTTTACCATGGACCATACACTTCGTGGTACAAACCTCTCAAGCACAAGAGTACGACCATTATTGCATGACCGCACACTACCTAGTGGCCACACGCTCCCATGTGTGCCGCACACTTGGTAGTGGGCCACATAGTTACTTTGGGCCATACCCGGTGTTGGGCCGCACACTCTTCGTGGGCCGCACACCTCAAACCTAGACCGGACACTCTATTATATCGTATAAGCATGACCGCACATTTGCCAAAGTGGTCGCACACTCTCGAGTGGACCGCACACTGACAAGTGGGCCGCACACTCACACTTGGGCCTTATCTTTAGTGGGCCGCACACTCCAATGGGCCGCACTCTAAAGAAACCCATGACTTTGTTTAAACCGCACACATATAATATACATTTGAATTATGATAAACTGTGATGATAAATGTGAACGTATATACAAGTTAGTATAACGTGCAGTAACTGCTATTTGAAACACTATGTGTTAGATACGTGTAACCAATACATGAAATTACTTGCGTACAAAACCTAACTAATATTGGTAACCATAATAGGTAGGGCTGTAAACGAACCGAACGTTCAGCGAACAGTTCGTGAACTGTTCGGCGGGAAGTTCGTTTATCTTCGTTCGTTTAATAAACGAACGAACATGAACAAGAAATTTCGTTCGATTAGTTAAATGAACGAACATGAACAGAGGTCTCGTTCGTTCGATTGTGTTCGTGAACGTTCGGTAAGGTGTTCGTGAACGCGTTCGTGAACATTCGTTGATTTGTGTTCGTTTATGTTCGTATGTTTGTGTTTTAATTGAAGATCTTTGTACTTTCTGATATTTTATTTGTACTTTTTATATTATTAAACTTTTATTTATTTTATTTCCCTAACAATTAAACTAGGAAACCCACTTTCACCTTGTTTATGCATCATTTCCCTTTCATTTCTCATTATTTACATCCACGAATACGATCGACCTCCGTTCCACAATAAGGGATTCAAGTTCGAGTGCTACTCTCTGGGCCATCTATCTTTATCCTTCGTCGCGTTCACCAAATTTATTTGTGTTCATTTTTGTTCGTGAACCGTTCGCGAACACGCTCATTTCCTTAATGAACGAACACGAACATAAAATCTCGTTCGGTAAGTGTTCATGAACCGTTCGTGAACACATTTATTTCCTTAACGAACGAACACGAACAAGGCCTTGTTCGTGTTCGTTCGGTTCGTTTACAGCCCTAATAATAGGACGTGGTTGACCAACCTTAAAACAAGTAATTTATCTGCCGAGCAAAGCAAATGTGAGTTCACACATTTTTACTTAAAGCATGTACTTCCCTGTTTTGGGAAACGAACAACATTTTCCCTAGTTTGGGAAACGGACAACATTTTCCCTAGTTTGGGAAACAGACAAAAAGCAAAAGTGAGTTCACACATTTTTACTTAAAGCATGTACTTCCTTGTTTTGGGAAACGAACAACATTTTCCCTAGTTTGGGAAACGGACAACATTTTCCCTGGTTTGGGAAACGGACAACACTTTCTCAGGTTTGAGATTGCTTACTATTCCTGGTTTGGAATACGGTTAATTACTATTTATATTAGATGCAACAAGCGTACTAAACGAAACTCTATCACGAAAAGTCACCACTTACTATACCGATTAGTCGCTAGGGCCTGGCGAACGGGTTATTAGTTGATAGCGCTATTAGGTCTCACCCACCTCACACCGTGCCTGGATAGGATCAGGCGTGAACTAATAGACTCTGGCAAACCGTTAATGATGATAGACATTGACAAATGGGGCAACAACATGAGGTTGCTAAGTATTCGATATTACGAAGTTTAGTAGCTTACATATGGGGTAACTCCCCATGGCATGATAAAAGTTTTTGGAAATAAAACTGGAAAACTGTGAACTTGCCAACTTTATGTTGACACCCTACTGCATGATTTGTAGGCTGCTCGTTACAGCTTTGGACGGATATTGCAATCAGCTGGAGTGCGTGGTTTGTAAGTTTCATGTTAACGTGTAATTAAAGAACTTATGGTTTTAAATTACGTGGGTTTTCTTTACATTTCCGCTGCTAAATTAAATAGCGTTTTTGGACACTTAAACATAGAAATTAATCATGTTAATTGGGAAAATTTATAATGTACGTAAATGGTTCAACATGATTAGTGGTTAGGATCCTGGTCAGTTACACTCCTCGCGGTAGTACTCCGCGCGTGGATTTTGAGGGTGTGACATGTCTGATAGCAAATACTCAAATTCTCTTATAGTAAATAGTAATGCCACTATGATTTTTGTATATACTTTAAACCATAGATGGAAATGTGGAAATAAATGCCTTAAAGTTTTGACGTTTAGAGTTGTCTTCGTTGTAAAGTTGATTCAGAAAACCAACCTACTGTACACACATGCTTATTCATTACATTTGGTTAAATTGTTCATACTGCATAGTTACCGTTGAAAGCTTCATTTTTTTCTATCAAAATAAGGGATGTCACATTGATATGCTTTATGTCACTATTATTATTATGATTGTTGGAGGGTGCTAAACACACATCAACCTAGCACAACCCATTTTGACTTTGACCTGGACCCATTGACTCCACTATCATGTTTATTTAGTTGTTAACTACTCAAATTTGAATATGTGATGTTTGTTGCCACTGTAGAAAAATGATTTAGCACAGGGCCTACGGCCCTACACGCAGAAGGTAGATATTTATAGTTTTGGGTTTGTGCAATGAGTACTCATCATAGGGATGGTTCCATTCTAGAACATGACAATTGCCGAAGCTGTATTTGGTGTTGTAAATAAAGGTATCCGGCCTACCATCCTACATAAATGCCTTAGGAGTTTAGTAGTTCTTGGTTGCTAGAACGGTTAATAGCCTCGTTATGTGTTTGGGTGGTTTAGTTGGGTTACTGATGGGGTACGGTACTAAACCCGACCCGAGCGGTCAGACTTCCCGCCACTTGTTGTTTTTATATTAATTATTTATTATTGTTGCTTACTAACCCAACCGCGAGGCCCAACGCGATGTAGTTTACACTACTTTGGGTCGGGGCTTGTAGAGATAACCCCTAACTGGGCCTGGCCCATTGAGGTTAGGGAAGGCCCATATCCCCCTATATAAAGAGGTCTTCACCTCATTATTGGGGCAGAAGATATGGAGCCACCACACTTTTTGTAGCTGGAAACAGGAGAATCTTCTCCTACCGGCAATCTCTACAGCTCCACTTTCTTCTCTTCTCCATTGCAGATCTTGGTTCAAGAGGAAGAACATGGTGTGATTCTTCACCCTTATGTAGAACGCGGTCCAGTCATCCCGGCGGTGAATTCGTGTTTCTTCATTGGCGCCCACCGAATATTTTATACATTTGTTGATCACATCTGGTTCTCTCCTCTGCTCTTCAGGTCTGTATGCTTGAAATCCCTCTCGATCTTCACATCGAGAAACCCCACAAGTGTGTTCATTTAAACTTTAAAATATTTGATAACAATCCGCTCATTGTAATTTTACACACAATATTCTGTACAAAAAAAAACCTCAACATTTGGGTTTCCCTCAAGATCTGGGTTTTCTTTTTTCGGTTGATTTTTTTTTTACGAAAATGCAACCTATTTCAATCATCAGATGTTGAACAACTTAGAAATAATTCTCAAAGTTGTTTTTTGTTGAATAAAAAATTTGAAAAGCTTGAGATACAGTACAGACGGATCATATG